>CM061048.1:68284122-68539581 GCA_030762985.1 Adelphocoris suturalis | reverse complement strand
CCTTCAGGTGTGGAAGAGTCTTTCTTTCTCTGAGGCCCCTGCCATGTTATGTCCACCTGGACAAATCTAATTACTGCTTCAGTAATGCGGTACGGCGAGGCGGCCTCTGTCGTCCATCTCCCCGTGCGTGTCAGACCTTCCGAGCATTCCGCGTCCAACATCATGTCACAATCTCGGCTTGATTACCTACGACAGTCTCGAAAAACTGGATCTATTACTCGCTTTCAGTATTTATGGTATCGCAAATTATCTGATGGGGACAGTTGTGAAAACATGCTTTTTTTCTTTTGCCTCTTTAATTTACAAACTATTAAATAAAGGTGATCGACCGGTGAATCGTGATGCAATTATATGGTTATAATTCTTGTTCTATTTAACGTCTCTGCCCAATCTAGCTGATAAAACTTACTGCAGTAGTAGCAAGTTGTTTATTGTATTAAATCAATGATTATTACAAAGAGTTCAGGTCCACTTACACATTATCATTAGGAAAATATATAATAGCCAAGAAATAAGTCAAATATCTTCTTCCTAATCTAATTAACAGGGCATTACAGCTTAATGAAGTACATGCAAAATAAACGAGGTCATCGATATGAAATTAATATAAACTAGAGGCCTGTTAGGGCTTGGAAAGCCCTAATCTAGCCCGTATAACAGTAGTATCTAACAGGAACTCAGCACATTAAATATATCAGCACATTACATATGTAACCATATGTCCTAGTCCTACCTATTTGTGGCGTTTATGTGACCTGGTGCAAAGCTAAAGCGATGTTATTAAATGATTAAAAAGGAGAAAATGTAAGTAATGTAATAAAATAAATATCACCAGTTGAGCTGGTCCTCGCCACTATGAGACTAAACAAAAAGTTGAATCGGGGAATTCAGAATTTGGGCATGGTGAGATGATGGTGGAATTCTATGTTTTCTTACTTACCGACACTTTTGCAACAAACTTGGGGGCCGTGCTGATTGGGAATCTTTATAAATCTTTAATCTTTATTCGGAATTATATATAAAGCCCGCTAAGTTCTTCAGTTTCAATTTCTTCGTTCAGAAATAACTCTCCTAGATGTTAGGTAGTAACTCCACTACGTTTCTTACTTACCGTGAATTGATGGCAACTGTTTGTTACCGCCATAGCCTAATAAACAACTCTCGTTGATAAGGACCGCCTTGAACACGATCAAGGCGGGTATAGAGACGAACGGCGATACTTTTGCAACAAACTTGGGGCCGTGCTGATTCGAATGAGCCGTCCTAACACTAAAATCGGACCGCGAAGTTCTTCACAATTTCAAAGACCGTTCGGAATTAGATATAAAGATAATAATAATCCGTTGTGAATCCATAACATCCACGCTATAACCTGTGGTACTCGTACAATATCCACAACAAGCCTACCCTGTTTACAACTATACAATGCTAATGCTGTACATATCAGACACCTATTCGGTGAGCGCGATTGATCGAAGTGCTAGTGCACTAGTAACAAAATGAAATAAATTTGACATTTTTCTCCCTATCATCACCAAAATCGAGCAAATTAGCCAGACGATTCTCAACCACTGGTAGCCCACAAATGTATTTCGCAATGAATTGCCTTCGGTACGATTCTAAGATCAGGCAACGTAGACAAAAATGGCTGACGGTGTCAGCTTCTTTCATATCGCATATATTGCGTAAGAGACTAAACTTATGAGAAGTACCTCTGTAATAAACAGTTCCGAAAAACTTTGAAGATAGACGCAACTGGCACAACACCCTCTCAATCTGGACATTTTGAATGAGTCCCAAGTACTTCTGCCTACCTGAATAGTCCGCTATCCTCCTATAGAACATATTAAATCTGGCACTGTAAACCAGATTGATTTTCCTGGCACCAAAAATTGTTGTAAAGTTTTTCGATTAGTGACGGTAGGATCGATTTCAAATTTCAAGGGTCCTCAGCTGTTAGGATATCGTGGGAGCCAAGGACAGCAAGCATGTTAAAAATGCAGGTATACCAGTTGTTTATGATCAGTTGAACTGGTTGAAGAATTATGCATATACTCCAATACCCTAAAACAAATCTTGGGCCACCTACTGTCATCCATCATAGAAATCCTGACCCAGTAATTAATTGCTCTTTCATAAACAATGGCCTTAAGTGCAGGGAACCCCAGTCTCAATTCGTAAAAAAGTGATTCGGTGTATTACGTTGGAGATAGAGACCTTTCAGAAATTGAGATTGCACTGGCTCTTTGGCACTTCTTTTTAATTTACAAACTATTAAATAAAGGTGATCGACCGGTGAATCGTGATGCAATTATCTGGTTATAATGCTTGTTCTATTTAAGTCTTTGCCCAAGTATTCTAGCTGATAAAACTTATTGTAACGCAATACCTACTTTCCAAATAGTCCAATTTCTAGCCTTGCACTTTAAACATGATTCTTAAGATCTAAGCATGATTCTTAAGATCTATTCTAGATTATAAGCGATCCTAGATAAAATGAATGCTAAATTAGAAGTTCAAAGATAATTTTGCTGGCTTTTCTAACTAAAGGGTCTTTGAACTTCTAATTTAGCATGAAGTTGATAAAAAACGTGCTGAAAAAAAAAAATCACTGCAAATGGCTAAAAACCGCTGAAAATCGCTAAATTGATATTTGCTCAAAACTGCTCAATTAAAGTTTATCAATTATAAAGTAGGACTTTCAAATAATTTATGCTGAAAATGTTACTTAAATTTTATTTTGGCCATAAAACTAATAGTTAACAATTTCTTTGCACTCAAAAATCTCATATTTCAAATCAATTTAACGAAGGCATAAAATAAGTTTTTGTAAATTTACAATTTCACCTATTCGCACCTGCATTTACGATCCTATTTGGTCCCTGAACTTTCCGGTCGAAGAAATTGGAATACCTTTGTATACCATGTTCTTTTCATCTCAAAGGTGCCGAGTAAAATGCATTAGACGGATCATGTGCTTTAAACGTATGACGCAGGCCTTAAGGTGGCGTATCAAGCTTCTGTGGGATACAGATGTTGGTCTCCTCCCATTGTTCCTTTGTATTCAAACAGGGCAGAGAACCTTATGGAAATGCTCGCTGCGGCTTATAAGAATTGTTGAATACTCCGTCCTATCCAAGGTTTCCTTATGACGCTCAATTAAGTTAGCTCCTTCACTGCTCCCGTAAAATTTTGGCGACATCACCAGAAGGTATAGCAGGTTTTGTACATTCAGAAAGGAGCGCAGGGGACTCTTGCACGAACGTACATCAATATAATTCTAAATATTAAGCACTTTCTACAAATAACAGATTTATACTCATTCAATCATCAGCACAATTTTTGTAAAATTGGTCCAAAAAAGAACAATTTTTAACCGCGTAGAATCCAAAAATACATAATACATAAATACCAAGCATTATTAGTTTGTAACTTGGCGCTATAAATCAGCTTTCCTTGATGCTACAGAGGCTTAGGGATCAAGAGATGTTGTGATAAAATGAGAGCATTCCAAAAAGTAGCGAACGATTATCGTGGAACGATAACTAAGGGAGTTACACTTCCCTAGCAACGGAATGGTCGTATGTGGAAAGCAATAGAAAACTCCACGGTACTTTCGTGTCATGTTTTCATAAGTTTTTTCTGTCGTTTTCGAAGCGGGGATCCATGGCTAAAGCATTCAAGTTTATGAAAGTTGGGTTGAACCACATCATATATTAGCCTTGTTTGGGACTGAATCCGAATTCCGAATTAAGTTACTCAGTATCACTTTTGATCAATCCTAAAAAGTAACGTCAAACTATTGAAATTTTTTGAAAACGATCTCAAAAACTATCTTGAAACTATTGGTAGATCAAATTTCAATGAATCAAAACCCTCCCCGGTCGTTGTACGTTCATCCGTTCGCTCCTCCTAATGCCAAAAATGATTATCGACATCAGTTTTGAATGAGTAATGAAATTCCCTTATAATCTAAAACGGTTGATCGGCTAAGATATCGTTGGGATTCCATCTTCATGAAATCGACTTTATTATAACTCGTGCTGCCTGGGACGGAATATTAAGCGTAGGCAGGTGTTTAGTTTTATGTATTTCCATAATTTTTTTTCTTTCTTTTTTTTTCGTTCAAATATATTGCTAACAATTTTCATGAACTCATATCCGTGGATGAGCAACGTGAAATTGTGAATGAGCAATAGTGAAATTTTTTATGTTGATGTAAATTTCAAAAAATGTGCTGAAAACACATTAAAAATGGCAAAAACAGCCAAAAATTATTAAATTTGTATTCATTAGTAGAATAATATTCAAAAGAAATTGATTAACTATGAACTCGAACATTAAAACACAAGTGTATGCACAAAATTATGTTGAAAATGTACTTAAATCTCAACAATATCTGCAGAAATATATCGATGAAAACTGCAAAACTTTTCAAATCAAAAATCTTTGTTTGAGTAGCATATTGCTATTTAGAACACGCGTTTCGTCATTAAACTGTCATTTAATCATTTCATAGCGCTCGAAGTGCTGAAATATCAAAATGATTTGATTTACAAGTGAATTTTCGATATTTTACGAAAATTAACTCATATATGATCATGCTAAATGACTGAAACTAGATTTTCAATAACTTCCATATTCTTTACTTAATGGTAGCGGTATATCATGTTGACTTTAGCGGGATTTTGCAAAGTACGAATAGATTAATATCAGTTTTCTACTTTTAGTGGATCTTCCTAAGTTGAAAACCATGATGCAGTTAACTTGACCTCGGCAACCCCTATGCGCTGCCTTTTTTCTGCGTTACCGCACCCTCTAACAGCCTATTCCAATAGCGTTGGTATTCTATGACGTTGTTATCCTGAACATCGATGGCTACGGATTTACATTGCCTTTTTCCTTCGAGCGATGGATGGATTTTGATTGAGCCCAACGTTATGCAAGTCTTCCTTGTAGCCGTTCGAAGAGGACGCTGCGGTTCGCTATCCCGATATACCGATATTTATAGAACGGGGATATCAATTAAGGCTAGAGAATTGACGTTTCAACCAACTTTACGAGAGAAAGGCAGTCTGAAATTTCATAGACAAGGCTAACGGACTTCTTAGACTTTCAGAATAGCAACTTCAGTCAATCAAAAATGATCATAATAAATCTATAAATACCCCAGCTAACTGTAGGCCACCTTTGTATCCCCATCCAAAAACGTAGCCCCATAAGTTGAATATGTTAAGTAGTTGTTCCCCTGCAGCATTTTCAGCCATTAAATCATTTTGGCTATTGGTGACTCTCAGAATTTCGTACCTGTAAACTGGTCCCATTTCATCGGCGAACCCGAAGGTGTGGGGTTTGGGTGAAACGTCTTCTCAATTTATTCTAGCTTAATTTTAATCCAAAATGGAGACAAACCAACAAATGTTGGTTTGCACGGGGGTTTATTGAATAATCACTTAAATCTAGGGTATAACATTGAAAATCTAGTCAATTGGTAGTCAATTATTCAAGGCAGTAGTCAATACAAAGGCAATAGTCAAATTCAGTTTTCACGTTCTACAATAGTTGGTACTTGTAGGACAATATTTTGATTAAAGAGTACAGTGTCAAATCCCCTTTTTCGTATTTCTCAATAGTGCAAACTATCCACTACTCTTCGTACGCCAATTTCTCAGATCGTGGAATTTGTTCGAGGATGCTATTTTTACGTAGGTCTCACTTTGCAGTAGGAGTGATGCATCACACCAGAAATATGTTCGGATGAGGGGAATTTAAATTTGCTTATGCAGAAATCCGTTTTCAGGCTATTCAGAATCATATTCTGAAGTTTAACACATTTTTTTTAATATATATGTATGTATGTAGTATGTATATATGTATGTGTCATTCCAGACGATAACTGTCCGTAGAATTGTGCTAGAAACTTCAAAAAAACTTTAAAATGTTAAGGACACAAAACGAAAGTTCAAGTTCGTTGGCCAGCATGATCGGGTTATATCTTCGGGTTGAAATTTTCAAAAATGTAGTCAAAAATTTCAAAATAGCCTGTTTTTTGCGATTTGTTGTGCGAAATAATTTTTTCAGCATACTAACATTTGGTATATTCGGAATCAGCGTAAAATTATCTTTAAGAATATGTATCAAGTTTTCAAAAATTTCAAAGTTGAAAAAATCAGTCAAAAATCGAAATAATGCCGTTCGCTGGTTGTAAAAATCGGTAATATTCTTCAAAATTCGCTCATGGGGTCATGCTGCATGACTGGACTTTTTACCCTTATCCTGATAATTTTTGACAACATACATATTGTGGGTTAATAATCTCTTTCTGAACTTCTTAAAACTTTGCTAGAAATGGGTTGCTGAGGATTTTCAAGAGTGCAGAATCCGAATTTGGGTTCCACAAATGAAAATGATGGGCCACTGAACTACGACAATAAGAGTTTAGGAATCATGTTTTTAATTTCAATAGTTTGATTATCGATTATTAATATAATTAATATAGGTTAAATTTAACTATAACTCAAAACTGCTAATCCCTTCAGTCTGTCAGGTGGAATCCTTCCACCATGTTCTGCTTTTATCAGGCACTTAGCATCCTGAAAACGTCCGCAACCTCCGACGTTTGATCGTCCAACGTCCCGGAGACTCTGGATCGACTCAACCTTGAACTTTAACGAGGAAACTGAAAACGTTCATAAACGACGCGACGGGGAGTCGATTGCGTAAGCAGGAAATGACACTGGAAGCTGACAAGATGACGTCGCCTCCACCCAAGATGAAAACCTCCTTTCTCAAAAGCGTCACCGCTAGCCCTTCGAGTTTACTTCTGGCCGGGACAGCCCCTTCCATGCAGGCCATCCTCAAGGTTGCTCCGTTCGACCCTAATGACTCAATTCACTGGAGCTTGATACTTTTTTGCTTGGGAGACCCGGGGGGCTGTCTAATGTGTAGCACGTCGTTTTTCATACCAGAAAAAGCGTCGGCGTTTTAATTTGAGTCCCACCGAAGTTCTTGTGGCACCGTTTTCAACGTCAGCTGGCTGCGAATCAAAACGCCATGAACATTCTCCTAATTACACAATAACGTATCACTGCAAAGTCATGAAAATCGCAACTTCGGGCTAATATCTGGAACATGAAATAAAAATTATTGAAGGTGGGATAAAACTGTCCCCACATTCCATGGGATGCCCGGATCCAAAACATATGTTGATAAGAAAGATTTATGCATCACATTACGTACATGCAAACCAAATATCATCAGTTCATGTGGCGCAATAGAGCGCGTGGCCATGCATTAGTATCTTGGTATGGTCTTGGACGAAGAGCTAAATTGGAAACCCCATACTGATAAGATTAAGATTATTTACGTACATTTTAGTTTATTATTTCCAATAATAAGCCTATGTTATCGTATAGCAAAAAATTTTTATAAACCCCCCCTTCAAACTTTGTCACTTTACGTTTCAAGGTGCGTAGAATCCAAATTTGAAATGTCCGTCCGCTGTCCGCCGTCCGGGCCATAAAAGGCCTAAGAATTGACTTAAAAAACCCGTTCTTTCGCACATAGACTCCATTTGGGGTCTAGTTGGTCCTAACGTTTAACCATCCCGATCGCTTTACTCGCATAGATGCTATGGGCCAAAAACGGGCGAAAAAGTGTCTTTTTCGAGGCTTTGAGTGTTAGACTTACGTGTTAAAAACTCCAAGCTGCTCAACCACAACTGCGCAAGCTAATATTCCACGGTTAGGATAACAATGGGCAGCAGGACTTCGCAACAGAACACTTTAGGCCAACCATGCACCACAACTGCACGACCTAATAATTATTATTCTCATGTTAGGACAAAATTCACTCATCTCAAAATGCACAACTTTCAAATGAATGTTGATGGAAAAATATGAGTGATATGATAGTGTAAGCGTAATAGGGCGGTGAACCTCCGGTTGTGAGGTAACGAGACCTAGGGAGTACCTCTAGGGTGGCGTGGAAAACTTCCTACACTTGTATTGCTTTCGAATTTCATGTTCCTTCGAGGCATGAATATACGTTTTTTCTAGGTCATATTTGTGTGTTAATACCAATGCTTTACCTACGCATATTTAATAACAAATCCTCTCGACTTTTCGTACGTACTTAGATAATGATATTATTAAGGCAATGATTATTTGAATAGATAGGAGCTCAAATCGAGAAATATAAACATACGTATATAATTATAGAAGTATAGATTGTGGCAACTCGAAATAGGACACGCCGAGGAGTCTGGACGGGCCTTATGACGTACGCAAGCCAACTAAAACTACGATCATACTCAATTGAAAAAATAATAAACCTTTGTGAAATAATTTGCAGCGTTCTTTACATCATTAGACACTCACTTCCGATAAAACTTATTCATTACAGTATGCTTCAGTCTGTGCTTCAATTTGGAATAATAGCATGGAGGGGAACATACTGATCACATATAAATGAACTACACGTAGGCCAGAAAGTCATTATGAAAATAATGTTGTCATTACCGCCTAGGATGCAATCCATAAATGTATATAATATAGCAAAGCTGTTTACCATAAGGCGACTATATGTTGAAAATTTACTTTTGCAATTCCATAAGTATCCGCAAATCATAAAATTCACAGCGTAATACAGCATATAGCACAAGATATGTAGTCGCAGGGAATGTAATTGTACCAAGACCAAGATTTACGCTATCAACACACAGTCCAAAATTTATTGTGTACACCATTCATAGAGAGCTGGATAGTCATATGAAAAGAGCTTAAAATTATATAGACCAAACTACAAAAAGCAAATTTTAACGCGGCTTGTGAAAAATGGGGCAGTGGATTGCGAAACTATGCTAAACAGCATTTATGTATAATATTATAAAACAATAATTTTACTATAGAAAGTTTTTCTACATCTCTAGACCCCGCCGCGAGCTTTACATTATGCTCATATAGGGCTATAATTCCCATTAAAAGTTATCTGAAGTACCTTATTTTTACATGCAATTTTATAATTTATTTTTTTCGATTTATTGTACTTACTGAATAATATGAAAATAAATTTATTAAAAAAAAAAAAAAAATTATGTTATGGAGAAAAAATATATATATAATAATATATAGAAGATAGGGACATTAAATACCATTGTAGTTATAATATTTACGCTATGCGTAGATTATGTAGACGCATATATATGCGATGTTATGTGAACGTGCTATATTTGAAATTATGGGCCTAACACAATAATGGCTGTATACAATATTTTGTTATGCCAAATTTAAAAAAGAGTGTTTTTGAGGGTAAACCTAATTAGGAAAACTCAATAGTAGATGAGGGTAAGACTACCATCATCATCATTTTCTATATCGCGATTATCAAGTTTAACTGTGAATAGTGCACGTTGTCTTTACATTTGAAAGGCTTCGTATCGGTTTGTAATTCATTTTTCTTTAATCCGATTAGAATCTGTAGGTGAGCAACAGGATGACAAATTAAAGACCGGCCGGCGGGGTGTTGGCGTGTCAATGAGGACCATTTCCTTCAGGACTGCACAATCATGATGCAGCGCTTTGTGTGCTAGTGAAGTTGACAGGTTAATCAACCGTTCTGAGAAGTTTCCAAACAATTATTTTCAAACTTTATCTGCTTGTAAAGTTTAAGCCGCGGTTTGAAACAATTTCGTTTTGTTCAGGTGAGCTTATAATTAAACAACGCATTGGGACATTTCCTAACGCTTGCATACGAGTCTGCAACGCATTGGGACATTTTCATGTGTTTACCTATGAATGGTCAACGTCATTTCTGATGGTCATAATCATCGTTGTGGCCACTTGGGACAATTTTTTTCGTGACGATTTTTTTGTTATGTGCCATATGAAAGACATGAAAATGTCAAAAACAAACAATATACTATAAATTATAAAGAAAGGAATCCTAACGCTTGCATACGAGTCTGCAACGCATTGGGACATTTTCATGTGTTTACCTATGAATGGTCAACGTCATTTCTGATGGTCATAATCATCGTTGTGGCCACTTGGGACAATTTTTTTCGTGACGAAAAAACGTTGGGTGTGGCACATAGCTTCCTCGTTTACCTTTCATGAACGTATAGATCATTGAAAAGTTTTAAATTATCTTGAAAAATTCCATATCGGAAAAGAGTAAACCAAAAAGTAGCGTGAATGTCATAATTGATCAATTAAGAAACGAAAAAGTGATACTCAATGTAATTTAGGTTTGTGAAAGTGCATAATGAACTGATGAGTTAAAAACAATGACATAGGTTCGGGACCATCTACAACCTAAAATTCGCTGAAACTTTCATCAAAATCGGATGAAAACTGTGAAAATTAAGGTTTTAGCGAATTTTTGAAGAAAATTAATTAGCGAATTTTTGAAGAAAATTAAGCTATTGCTCTCGCCTCAAAATTTGTAGAATGTGAATTTTTGAAAAAATTTTATGCAGAAATCCGTTTCAGGCTATTCTGAATCATATTCTGAAGTTTAACGCATTTTTTTATGTATGTATGTATATATGTATGTATGTATATATGTATGTATGTATGTATGTATGTATGTGTCATTCCAGACGATAACTGTCCGTAGAATTGTGCTAGAAACTTCAAACAAATTTTAAAATGTTAAGGACACAAAACGAAAGTTCAAGTTCGTTGGCCAGCATGATCGGATTACATCTTCGGGTTGAAATTTTCAAAAATGTTGTCAAAAATTTCAAAATAGCCTGTTTTTTGCGATTTGTTGTGCGAAATAATTTTTTCAGCATACTAACATGTGGTATATTCGAAATCAGCGTAAAATTTCCTATAAGAATATGTATCAAGTTTTCAAAAATTTCAAAGTTGAAAAATCAGTCAAAATCGAAATAATGCCGTTCGCTAGTTGTAAAAATCGGTAATATTTGCATGAAACATTGTCCAAATTCAGATTGAACTACTCTTATGGAAGCATCCCTGTATAACCAATCCTAGAACCACGCTGTTTAAAACGTAGGTAGTAGGTGCTTGTTAAAAAAAAAAAAAAAACTCTGAAATATTCCGTCCTCCGATTCTATCGGTCGCTCTCTTTAATGTTTTACGCTCAACTGTTTTAGGGCTTGATGTAGCTTTAATACTGACTGTGGCTTAGAAAAAAGTATGAGTACCTCCTAATTATTTTTAATAATTTGATTCCACGTTTGTCTATCAAAATCATAAACTAAAATTTCTCTACACGATCAATAGCGACTGATATGTCGAAGATTTCTTCAAAAATTCGCTCATGGGGTCATGCTGCATGACTGGTTTACAAGTATTTCACGTTGGCGCATGCGCAGTAGCTATTAATGATACTATCGTGTTGAAATTGATATTAGGTATAAATTTTGCGAGGTATAATCAAGTCATCTTCTTCCAACTATCATCCAAATTTAAGCGAAATCGAACGACTAGAGTGTGAAAAAATGGATAATAATGGAATTTATGTTTGCGCATGCGCAGAATGAAGTATTGATTTGGCAACAATGAAACTGATAGGGGCCATCTACAACCTAACCCGCGCATTTTCTGACAATTTCATCGAAATCGGATGAAAACAATGGAAATTAAGGTCATTACATGGGTTTCACTTAGGCGCATGCGCAGTGGCTATTAATGATACAATCATGTTGAAATTGATATGGGTTGATCAAATCGGCTTCCCCTACTATCATTAAAATTAGAGCGAGATCGTACGACTAGGGCGTGGGAAAATGATGCTTGGTAGAATTTACGTTTGCGCTTGCGCAGAGTGAGGTATTGAGTCAAGGACGATGAAACTGATAGGGGACCGTCTACTTCTTAGCCCGCACATCCCCAGAAAATTTCATTCAAATCGGACGAAAACTGTGGAAAATAAGCTTGTTGCAAGGATCCGCGGACACACACACCCAGACAGACAGACACGGAACCAAACTTGTTCAGAATGGTCTAAAACGTAAAATGCGAGCGGAAATTTTGATTTTGGAGACCAATAATCTTTTTTCTCCCGAAAGTGAAAGCAATACTTCCGCCATCTTTAGGTAGACTAGTCAATAACTAAATTTGAAAGCATGCCGTTGGTTAGATCTTTGTTCGTGATGAAAAAGAGACGTATTTATCGGAACGGTGTTGTATCTTGTCATGGAAAAATTTATCATCACACCGTAAAACGTGGTGTATTGAACCATATGCAATGACACTCGCAGCGACGAAACACATGCTCCATAAAAACTACGTTGAAATTGAAAAGATAAAAGTCATGAACATATTTCACAATTTACTGATAAGTAGGTGATATCTCAAGGTACTTTGTAGGACTTCTACATAATTTCTGGAAATTTCATCAAAATCTGAAATGTATTGGGGAAATGAATAAGTAATGAGATTTCACGCTTATTCATTCGATGAGACCAAAATGAATGTGAGGCACACCCTACGTTTGTCGGAAATCTATTCGGGCGTACCTAATCCTCCAAATTCCAATCAAATGGGCATTGAGAGACTCGAGTAAATTCGTTTGTTTTTAAGGTGCGAAATGCGAGTTAAAATTCGGATTTTCTAATTAAAAATATTATTTGTCTTCAAAAGGTTCGCCATAAGCTCTGCTGATTTGGAATTAATATCACTCCTACTTCATATGAAGTTAAACAAAACGCAAATTCATAAGAAACAGTTGACTTTAATAGCAACTTCATGTACCTACATACATATAAGTATGTATATGGTAAGAGGCGTTGCAAAGTTTGCCCAATTGTACTAGAAGAAGGAAAGTTCACGTCGGCAAACAACTCCAACTCTTACAAGTGCAAAGGTCGGCAGAATGCCAAACATCAATGTGTGTTTATCAGTTGTTGTGCAAAAAATGCTCTGCATTTTACGTTGGCAAAGCCGAAACATCCCTTAATTTGAGAGTAAACAACCACAGGGCAACTGTTGTTAGAAGAGATGACGAGTTACCAGTGAGCCAACATGCCACCGCACATAATGAAATATTCAACGATTGCTTTAGCATCAAAGTTCTAAAAATCATGGTGTGTGGGACCGTGAGAGACCTGCGTTTTTTGATACCCGCGTTATAAACGCTGACGCAGTCTCTTACACTTCCATGGACTGGCCAACCATCTCTCGCCATGCTGCCCAAGCCAAGCATGCAAAATACGACAGAATAGCTGAAGATCTGAGAGGGTCTTTCACGCCACTCGTAATTTCATGCGATGGAGCATTGCATAAAGAGTATGACGCTTTTCTCAAGAATGCCTCTCTACGCCTTGCCAACAAATGGTCCAAATCCTACGCTCAAGTGATGATGTGGACGCGAGTGAAAACTCAATTCTCCGTCCATCGAGCGGTGTCCATGAGGCTAAGAGGCCCAAGGAAACAAGTCCGAGGACTCGGACTGGAGGACGGAGCAGCAATTTGGCTCCCACAAGACTAACTCCTCACACATTTACGCTCGCTTGCTCGCACGCTCGCAAAAAAAAAAAAAAAAAAAAAAAAAAAAAAAAAAAAAAAAAAAAAAAAAAAAAAAAAAAACCTTTGGCATAAATCAATTTCAATTTTTGGCAAACTTTTGGCATACCAATTTGAACTTTTGGCAACTCATTTTGAACTTTCGGCAAATCCATTACGTTTCGACAACTACTGGAGTCCTTTTCCACCTTCATTCCTTCTACAATGTTCAATAAAGTGTTTTTTCTCTCTCAAAGTTCTAAAAAAGATAAACCAAATGCAAATAAAATAATGCTGATTCATTCAGAAAGAGCGTGTTCAATGTGTTGGGAGCGTATGATGATCCAGGCCGGAATTTCAGACATTAACCTGGTAACTGTCCCTCCTTGGAAAGTATATATCTCCGTACCAACGTCCAAAATCCCAAAATTCATTCTTCTATGTAGTTTTGAAAAAGGCATTGTTAAGCTAAAATATAAAAATTAGTTTTGTTTCGTACGTTCTTGTTCTTCTAAAAATTGTGAGAACACATACCCCTACATGCTCTTGTAGAGCCTTTCTTCATTGACTAAGTAATATATATATGTATATATATACATATATGCTTATTGTATGTCACTTATAAACATTAATTACATAATTCGTTTTATTACCCGGAGTATTCGAATCGCCTATTTGATTGTCTTAGGTAAGAAGTGATAATAAATTCATCGATATCGCAGCAATTCCAGTAATCCTGTTTACAACACGGAAGAGACGTTATACTCGCGTGAATCAGACTGGAGTTCGATTTAAAAAAAAGTTGACTTTCATAGTTGAGTTTTCATGAGCTCATCCTCTCCAAGGAAGGTTATTTTTGAATTATGTATCATGATTGTATAAAACGTTTCTGAGGTCAGAACGAATAGACTCGCAGGATCTCATTAGCCTTGAACATCTAGCGGGATTACTTTGATGGCCGAGAAAAGTCCGTTTCATTTTGTTTTAGAGACGTTTCACAGGCAAATAAATGATGAGTGGTGCCTGTTAATAATTAATCATCTTTTAAGAAAGTTCCAGTCATGCAGCATGATCGTATGAGCAAATTTTCTTGTATTATCGTACTATGTTACATTGTTTTGAAAATCGAGGACTGAGTGAAAAAAATTGTTCACTACCAAATTTATGGCAAAAACTCGTTCCAAACACTGACTTGTCATTCCAGACTATAACTCTCCTTATGATTGAGTTAAAAATTCCGTTCTTGCATCAAAAAAGTCGAGCTTTCCATCCGAAAGGACAAGTTCGTTGGTCAGCACTATTCGAACACATAAATTGGTCAAATTAAAAAAAATAGTGCTCAAAAATCATTAGAAATTGCTAAAAAGGGCTAAAAATCGTCAAATTTATATTTTTTAGCGGAATTTTAGTCAATAAAAAGATTATCAACGATGAACTAAAACATTAAAAAAGTTATGAACAAAATTATGCTGAAAAATGTACTTGAATTTCAATATTTGCTTAGAAAAGCCGAAGAAGAAACACAGATAATAGAGGCTAAAAACCCAAAATCTTTTTTGAATCACAGAATATTATTTAGAACAAGGTTTTTGGTCATAAAATTGGCACTGAGCAATTTTTTCACATGCAAAGAGCTAACATTTCAAAACAATGCAACATAATTTTTTTAATCAGTCCGTGCCTGCTGTGCGTAGACTTGAAATAGTGCGTAGACCTTAAAATTATGTGCGAAAACTCGGAATAGCCTATAAAATATTTTATCTCTTAAGACTTTTTAGTGTATTAGTAATTTTTTATGTAATAATTATCCGAACCATTCAACTTTCCCCAATAAGTGGACATTTTCTTCTTCATTATTTAATCATAATTGTAACATATTTAATAGTAGTGTAAAAATGAGAGTTCTGCCTATCATCAGCTGACTGATATAAGGTCGGCCATCTTCGACATGACGTGAAATCCACAGCCTTCCAAATCACTGTTGTCAATATAGTAGAAGTGGTGTGGGTAAGGTTTCCCGCTCAAATTCAAAATTAGGTTCTCCACCTACCCCCCCCCCCCCCCCCCCCCCAACCTATTACAAATGGTCAATCGGCTGATTGACATCCCCTCCCCTCGGCCGTCCTATTCTGCAGTGCTGGAGAAATCATCCCACCCAAATTCAAAATTGAGTTCCCGCCCAAGTTTAAAAAAAAGTCCAGTCATGCAGCATGACCCCATGAGCGAATTTTTGAAGAAACCTTCGACATTTCAGTCGCTATTGATCGTGTAGAGAAATTTTAGTTTATGATTTTGATAGACAAACATGGAATCAAATTATTAAAAATAATTAGGAGGTACTCATACTTGGAAAAAACAGGCTATTTTGAAATTTTTGACTACATTTTTGAAAATTTCAACCCGAAGATGTAATCCGATCATGCTGGCCAACGAACTTGAACTTTCGTTTTGTGTCCTTAACATTTTAAAATTTGTTTGAAGTTTCTAGCACAATTCTACGGACAGTTATCGTCTGGAATGACACATACATATATACATACATAAAAAAAATGCGTTAAACTTCAGAATATGATTCAGAATAGCCTGAAACGGATTTCTGCACAAAATTTTTTCAAAAAATCATATTCCACAAATTTTGAGGCGAGAGCAATAGCTTAATTTTCTTCAAAAATTCGCTAAAAGACCTGGGCCGACAATTAGGCGATTCGTTCAACCTAGGACCCCCCCACAGCCCTATTAGTAACGGTCAATCAGCTTATTGACACCCCTCTCCACTGACGTCACATCCCGCAGGCCTCTTAATCATTATTGTCAACATGCATGGAATGATCGAGTGGGAAGTTTGTGTACGGAAACATGCTTCCTACTACTACCATTCCCTATTGTATTGGGCTTGCCCGTATTGTAAAATAAATAAATAATATAATAAGATAATTTACGAAAATTCGCTCACACGATCATGCTGCATGACTGAAACTTTTAGCGAATTTTTGAAGAAAATTAAGCTATTGCTCTCGCCTCAAAATTTGTAAAATGTGAATTTTTGAAAACATTTTATGCAGAAATCCGTTTCAGGCTATTCTGAATCATATTCTGAAGTTTAACTGATGTTCTGAAGTTTAGTATGTATGTATGTATGTATGTATGTATGTATGTATGTGTCATTCCAGACGATAACTGTCCGTAGAATTGTGCTAGAAACTTCAAAAAAATTTTAAAATGTTAAGGAAACAAAACGAAAGTCCAAGTTCGTTGGCCAGCATGATCGGATTACATCTTCGGGTTTAAATTTTCAAGAATGTAGTCAAAAATTTCAAAATAGCCTGTTTTTTGCGATTTGTTGTGCGAAATGATTTTTTTCAGCATACTAACATGTGGTATATTCGGAATCAGCGTACAATTTCCTATAAGAATATGAATCAAGTTCTCAAAAATTTCAAAGTTGAAAAATCAGTCAAAAATCGAAATAATGCCGTTCGCTAGTTGTAAAAATCGGTAATATTTGTTCGAAACAGAGACTACAGTTTGTCTGTCAATTTCTTGCTGTGGGATACTAGATTCGAATGCAACTGACTTTATATCACTCGTAATATAAAGCCTCATCATCGATTGGCTGTGGAAATCCGTTTCTTTCATATGACGTCAGTATGTTATTTTATTTTATGTCAAGATTTGATGATGTTATGATAGTATACTGTTAAGATTTCAACTGCCTTCAATACTGACCACATTGGACATCAAAATCTATGAATATTTACCTACATTTGTCTTTAAATCTACAAGATTAGTTTAATAATAATAAAGTATGAGTACCTCCTAATTATTTTTAATAATTTGATTCCATGTTTGTCTATCAAAATCATAAACTAAAATTTCTCTACACGATCAATAGCGACTGAAATGTCGAAGATTTCTTCAAAAATTCGCTCATGGGGTCATGCTGCATGACTGGACTTTCTCAGTTACATGGGAATGAGAAGTTGACAACGAAGCTGTTTGTAATCTACGGGGTCCAAGATGGAAGAATTATTGTGCGGTAGAGCGGATTCTGCACCGGAGAGGCCGCAATGAAGTTGTAGGTATGTGATACGTTGGTAGAACCTTGAAAGTCCTGCCTCGCTGTCACCGCTTGTTAGCGCAGCTGTTTAGAAAATGGCAAACCTACTAACTGGCACTACCGTTCTTACGAAGTACCATCAAAATGCTTCTATTATATTTCGATGGCTTCTATGGCTTCAAAATGGATTCTATTAAATTTGGTTTTTCCACCGATGCTTCCCTGTGCCAACCAAAAACCACTCATGTATCCTGCTTCTGGGTGTTATTAATGAATGTTTTGACGTTCCAGAAGTCCTTCTTTAACATGCATGACTTTTATAAATGTGATCCCCCGCGACTCACGGCATAGAGAGGAAATATTTTACCTATGTGCCATGAAAGTCACCGATGATCTCACTGATACTGTAGATATTTCTGGTAGGTTTCATTGAAGAACGTCTAGTAGGTAAGTAATTATTAGATAGGTATTATATCTTTGTTAGGATCTGTTCCAGTTGTATATTTAGTTCTCAAAGCTCATGTTGCGTTACTTCTTAGTTACTGATAAATACTTTGGAAAGAACTCACTTCAAAATATACGTTCGTAAAACATGTCAACTATTTTATATAAATGGTTAATCTTCTATCAGAGAAATGCACAATAGTTTGGCGACGAGGATGGGATCTTTGCCGCTACACACAAACCCTCCCCCTCGACCTCCACTTCGACGCTCGAGTCGCACAAGACGAAGGCCAAGATACTTAGAGGGCTACGTCCGATCACAAACTCCTGAGTTTTCCCTTTACCATTTTCCTTCAAGTTTTAGTTTCTATTCTTCAAGTTCTCTGTGGCAGTTTTTTCGATTAAGAGGGGGAGAATTATTATATCTTTGTCACGATCTGTTCCAGTTGTATATTTAGTTCTCATAGCTCATGTTGCGTTACTTCTTAGTTACTGATAAATACTTTGGAAAGAACTCACTTCAAAATATACGTTCATAAAACATGTCAACTATTTTATATAAATGGTTCATCTTCTATCAGAGAAATACACAATAATAGGTATATGATCTCGTATCAATTGAATCCTAACGAATTTTGTGCTAATTCGAACGAAAAAACATTCGAAACATACGAGCCGCATGGCCGTTTCCAAGACCCTCTTCTGTAGTCCCTATCTACCCCCTTCCCTTAGTCAACTTGCCGTAGTGTAATAAACTCTACTTTTCTAACCATTCTCACGCCTACCCTAATCGTCGGACCTCCCCAATTTTTCGTCTTCACCGTTCTCTAATCAAATCCCGAATTTCATCCCTTTTTAAGGGCTCAAAGGGCCTCGAGTTGCTATGCTGTCATTTCTCTACAACCGTCAAGCCTCACCCAAGATGATTAGTCATCTTCGAAGAAAATTCACTCCATCTGCCTGCAGTTAGTGCTGCATATTGCTGCTATAAAACAACTACACATTACAAGATATTTTCAAAGACCCGAGATAATAATTAAATTTCCATGGTGATTCTGTCTCTAATCATTATATTCCAAAGTTGGTAGTAAAGGCCGTATCACACTTGCATTTTTTCAGATTTTTTCTCCGATTTTTAATGCTCGAACGTGAAGAAGGCAAAGTGATTTTTTTCTAAGGTCAGCTTTTTCGACCATTGCACATCCTGGCAGAGCATTTTTAAATTCACGTGGGAAAATTTGAACGTTCGAATTTTGAACTCGATTCAAGAAAAATGCTGTAACGTAACCCTAGGCAAGGTAACAATTCAGTGGAAACTACTAGGAGCCCTAACCTGACAGACTTAGTAAAACTGCATTCCGCCAGAATGCGCTGTTTTGCGCATTCCTCTTCAACATTCACAGCTGATCTTGGAAAGAAGTACTTTGCCTTCTTCACGTTTGAGCATTAAAAATGCGAGAAAAAAGCTGAAAAAACGTGATACGGCCTTAATGGGAACTTGGCAATATGTCGACACATAAACTGGTCGACACCTCCTGTCGCCATATTTCCACACCAGGTGTTGAAGAACGTCGATAACGCACATCTTTGAAACTGGTCGACGGATTTATGTCGAAAAATTTGAGATCCGTTTTTCGCTGTATTTCAACAACAGGAGTTGAACATGAGCTAAAACACCCCTCTTGAAACTGGTCGACTGCTAAACGACGACAAAAGGGTTGTTTGGCCACTACCTGTCCTCAGCCTTGGTCCCATGGGGTCTTTCAATCCGAGGATTAAATGAAAAGTCACATTTACGTTTCTAAACTGTTATGTGATCGTGTTATGAGACCACGAAACTATACACTTCATTCTGATCTACACATCCAACTAATCTGCATTTTTACTAAGGGATTGACTACTTGATGTTATGTATTTTTGAGATGCGAGCTTGCGAGCATCCAGACCACCAAACTATACACTTCATTCTAACCTACATATCAGGTATACGAAGGATGTCGATGTAAATTTGTCGACGTATCCCCATGGTTGACTTGGACGACCTTTTTCAACAAGGGGTGTTGAAAGTTGTCGACTAGTCGCTGTATTTTTGTGTCGCCATATTTCCAATGCCTGTGAAATCGACATTGGTCAACCCTTGGTGTTGAAAGATGTCGACACGGCTTCTTGCCCGTTTGTCGACCAGTTTATGTGTCGACATATTGCCCCCCATCCGCCTTAACTTGCATTGTTTAGATAGCACTGTTTATATAGTTCATTTTGCGATTGTAAACTCAATGTCAAGGCATTAAACAAGTCGTAGAAGATCTTGGTTCATCTGCTCGAATTATCAAAGCTTTCCGGAAGTCAGAATAGAACCAAATCGTTGATGTAATAGCAGTGAGCAATTCACTTATAGCCACAATAAAAAGCCACAGTTCCTTTGAGCCTGAGGCTAAAATTAAAAAACATGAATATGCTTTAGCCGTACACGACTCACTCCTCGTCGATTCTCTGAACCCGACCCCCCATCGGCCTCTGAACTCTGTTTATCATTCAAAACAAAAAAATGTTTTAGCTCCTCGCTCTCACTTTATTATAGAAATGATCACGACCATTGAGCTCTTGTGAGATGATGATCTCCTAATAGAAACTCGCGAGTAAACATTCACTTTATTATAGAAATGATCACGACGATTGAGCTCTTGTGAGATGATGATCTCCTAATAGAAACTCGCGAGTAAACATTCACTTTATTATAGAAAGAGGCTAAAGAGGCTACATACGAAATTACAGCTTCCTATAGTGTAAAGTATAGAAATTACCTATTGAAATAATTTAACCACCGCTTCACAAATCTAACCGTTCTCGCAATATTCGGATCACCTGCTATGAATCACATAATCGAAACACCAGCTCAATGAAATCATCAGAAATTAACAAGCGGTTGCAATCATGTTCACAATATCAATAATTGAGAATGATCACCTGTGTGTAAACAATTATTCATATAACCATGCTCATAACTCAGCTTGTTGGCCACGCACTTCGCAGTAGTTAATATAGTATGGTTGGATAAATCGAGAGCTTTCGAACGAATGGTCAACGAATTTTGTGGGATGAAAAACGACGAAGTATCATATCCCTAGCAACGACTCGGTTGTAAGCGGAAATCATCACAATTATTGGCGCTACTTTCGTTGCACTCTCGTGGGACATTTTTCGGTAGTTAGGTCACGGCTAAAGCATATTCATGCTAAAAGCTTGGAAGTGACCTTGGAACGGCCTTCTTCGTTCAAAAATGAACTCTCTGGTGATCCAGCATATTGGTAATTTCCAAGATGATTTCGCAATCAGAACAATGATACCGTTCTTCTCGGATTCCAACTCTCTTCTCTTGTGTCAACAGCGCTAGATCCCTTCTGGTAAAATATTCAAGTCAAGTTCGACTCTATTTAAACAGCCGGGGCGTTAACGTGCACTAATCTTGTTTTCAAGCCCTCGCTAAAGGGAGGGGTCAACAGGGAACGTATATGAGTTTGACAATCACTGGAAACCACACAATCCGCAGGTTCCGGACTCGTTTAAAATGCGGTAAATCATCAACCTTGCTCGCCCCGCGCGGTCCTACGGTCCTGTTTAGTATGCGACCTGCGAGCTCCCTTTGGTCAATGAGCCCAAGGATAATGAAACGGAGCTTCGAACAAAAGTCTCCTCCAACGCCAAGAGAAATATATATTCTGGGTTTCTTCAATGAAGGCCCGCGTCGTACGTTCAGCGCGAGAACATCAATATTCAGAGATTCCTGGGACAATTTACGTCATCGCTGGTAGGATGAAATCATCTTCAGTTTGCTCCTGTGACACCGATTCGCTGGTATCCTTTGAGTGCATCACGTGCATGCGTTTAAACAGACAAATTACCCATACAAGGAAACCAACGTTGCTTCTCGAACTTGGTAGGCTCGAAAATTACATAATTGGTAGGAAACCGAAGACATTAATCACTTACTGAATAATGAAAACACACTAAACTTTGTAAAGTGGATTTCACTTATTTTATTGAAACTGTAGAACGAGAAATACATTTTATAACAACATAAGCAAAAGTAACTTCAAGACAGGAAGTTAGGCTATTGTTGTTGAATCCAAATATCTAAGCACTCCATTTTGTCTTGACTACTCAAGGGGACATTGCCAGAAAAATTAAGATAAAATCAATTTTCGGTTTTCATGTTTTTATTTGTCTAAATAACATATACCAACTAAATCACTAGCGACGAAGTTGTGAAAACCATTACAAAACGGAAGTCTGTGAAAAAAACGTGGTTCATTTCCACGAAAAATAAAGAGTTACAATGTTAAATCGATTTCGACAGTCAGGCCATCATCACTGACAAACAATAACTGAACACACATTAGAAAGGACACAGATTATATAGTCACATGTGAAAGGAGATTGCATCCCATTGGAGATAGTACACTGTATTACTGATTCCTTCTTCTTTCATTGGGTCTTTGTTTTGAAAAGACCCAACGAAAAAAGAAGAAATCAGTAATATAGTGTACTCAGCAAACTGTCAAGACTGTCAGTCAGTTTACGGTGGTGAAACTAATCAGCTAGGTATTGAACGAATTAAGGGCCACCTCAATGATAGTACAAATGGTTCAACAAAGAACAGCCCCAATCCAGAAGATGACAAACATGCCACAGCATGTTCCAAACATATAGCTGTTACCAAGCACAATCCTGAAATAAATGACTGGGCAATTCGCTGTATTGAACCAAACTTTGGGAAAAGAAAGATCAAAGAAATGGCATATATATTAAAAAACAAAAATAGTAACAATAACAATATTAATTTCAAAAAAGATGTAAAAGGTATCCACAAACTATCACAAACTTCTCACATAAATCCAATCCCATCACAAGTTATTCCCTCCTTTCTCCACTACCATAATCTCTCTTTAGCATATATTTGAAATAAATTGTTGTAAATGTCAATGTCAATGACAATGAGCCCAAGGATAATGAAACGGAGCTTCGAACAAAAGTCTCTCCTCCAACGCCAAGAGAAATATATATTCTGGGTTTCTTCAATGAAGGCCCGCGTCGTACGTTCAGCGCGAGAACATCAATATTCAGAGATTCCTGGGACAATTTACGTCATCGCTGGTAGGATGAAATCATCTTCAGTTTGCTCCTGTGACACCGATTCGCCGGTACCCTTTGAATGCATCACGTGCATGCGTTTAAACGGACAAACTACCCATACAAGGAAACCAACGTTGCTTCTCGAACTTGGTAGTCTAGAAAATTACATAATTGGTAGGAAACCGAAGACGTTAATTCATCACTTGTTAAATAATGACAAAACACACTAAACTTTGTAAAGTGGATTTTACTTATTTTATTGAAACTATAGAATGAGAACTACATTTTATAACAACATGAGCAAAAGTAACTTGGAGACAGGAAGTTAGTCTATTGTTGTTGAATCCAAATATCTAACACCCTTTCTCAATAAAGCCGATGCTCTATTGAGAATTGGATACGTGAAGACCATCTCTGTGTTTTCTGAAAGAAGGCAAGGGAAGTTGCTAATACGTTGGCAGACTGATTGGCAGGAGCAAACTTAATAACATTTTGTTGAACATTGTCTCTGACACACATATACTTGATCATGATGTGCTTCGAGCTCTTGCTTACTTTTGGAGAATTTACCATCTTAATCGCACTCTGGTTGTCTTCATAAATCGGAATGGCTCCTTCTAACTCAACGTCGAGATCTTGAATGAGAGCTTTCAACAAAAGGCGCTTACTGGCTGGGCCTTTTTTCTCATACGTTGAGCATAGAGACTCCCAAACTTGACACGCATGTTCATGGTCCTCTACGTGTTCAAGGAAAGTATCTTCAAGATTTTGCGCAATGAGCGACTTACATTTCTTGTCCTTTTTTTCCATCTAGCATTGTCTGGGTTGGGGTCATCATTCACACTCCCCAGAAGTTTTTTTTTTTTTTTTTTTTTTTTTTTCAAAAGTATTTCAACCCTTAACTTCCAGTCACTGAAATTGTGTCCATCAAAACGCTTCACACCTGTTGGTATTGAGGTCGATTCGGCTCCCAGTGAATTCATGTTTTGTGAAGTCTCAAGTAACACTTACTTGACTTATCTCACCTATCCGAAACCGATCTAACACAATACTCGCGAATTTTACGTGTCTGGGTGTGAAATAATGACACAACGCACTAAACTTTGTAAAGTGGATTTCAATTATTTTATTGAAACTGTAGAATAAGAAATACATTTTATAACGACATAAGTAAAAGTAATTTGGAGACAGGAGGTTAGGCTATTGTTGTTGAATCCAAATATCTAACATCACTTCATTTTGGCTTGACTACTCAAGGGGACATTGCCACAAAAATTAAGATAAAATCAATTTTCGGTTTTCATGTTTTCATTTGTCTACATAACATATATGAACTAAATCACTCTCGACGAAATTGTGTAAAACCATCACAATACGGAAGTTAGTGAAAAAATGTCTATTTCCACGAAAAATGAAGAGTGTCAATGTTAAATCGATTTTGACAGTCAGGCCATCATCACTGACAAACAATAACTGAACACACATTAGAAAGGACACAGATTATATAGTCACATGTGAAAGGAGATTGCATCCCATTGGAGATAGTACACTATATATACCCCCCTATGTCTATGTCCTATGTCTATCTATTCTTTTTTCATTGGGTCTTTAAGTTTTGAAAAGACCCAACGAAAAAAGAAGAAATCAGTAATATTGTGTACTCAGCCAACTGTCAAGACTGTCAGTCAGTTTACATTGGTGAGACTAAGCAACTAGGTATTGAACGAATTAAGGGCCACCTCAATGATAGTACAAATGCTTTAAAAAAGAACAGCCCCAATCCAGGAGATGACAAACATGCCACAGCATGTTCCAAACATATAGCTGTTACCAAGCACAATCCTGAAATAAATGACTGGGCAAATCGCTGTATTGAACCAAACTTTGGGAAAAGAAAGATTAAAGAAATGGCATATATATTATATTAAAAAACAAAAATAGTAACAATAACAATGTTAATTTCAAAAAAGATTTAAAAGTTATCCACAAACTATCACAAACTTCTCACATAAATCCAATCCCATCACAAGTTATTCCCTCCATTCTCCATTACCATAATCTCTCTTTAGCATATATTTGAAATAAATTGTTGTAAATTTACAAATTTGTTATCACCTTTCTACATTTCTTACATTAAAATTTGTTCCAATTACTACTTAATTTTAAGCTTCCTACCATTGTTTCCACCAACCAACCATGTACCTACCTATCATTCATTCTTCATCAAAACAACTTTGTATCTTCATCCATTGGTCAACCATCATAACTGTTGCTCAGACAACATCCGATTCATTAGCCATGTCCATTCACATACCACCTAACTGATCATCTATCACCATCTATTCCATGCTGAGAATTCCATAGATACACTTACGCAATCTGTTCATGAATGTAACCACCACCATCTCCAACATCCATCCTTATAAATTACTAGAGGCCTGTTAGGGCTTGGAAAGCCCTAATCTAGTCCGTATAACAGTAGTAACTAACAGGAACTCAGCACATTATAGTAACGATATAAGTCCTACCTATTTGTGGCGTTATGCAAACGGCTACACATGGGGCCGTCTAACACTGAAATCGGTCTGTGAAGTTCTTCACAATTTCAAAGATCGTTCAGAAATAACTCTTCTAGATGTTAGTAACTACACTACGTTTCTTGCTTACCGTGGCAACTGTTGTTACCGCCACAGCCTAATAAACAGAGAGTCTCCCTATCAAATTTCCTTCAGTGAACGGAAAGAATTTAGCTCACTCAGCTGATCAGAAAAGACCCCATCACTTCACTTGTCTCTTGATGTCGCAGAGAGTCTCCCTATCAAAATAATTCCGTTATATATAAAGACCGTTCGGAATTATATATTAAGTCTGCTAAGTTCGTCAGTTTCAATTTCTTTGTTCAGAAAGTTTGTAACTTCAGTTCAGATGTTAGGAACTACACTACGTTTCTTACTTACCGTGGCAACTATTGTTGCTGCCACAGCCTAATAAACAACTCTCGTTGATAAGGACCGCCTAAAACACGATCAAGGCGGGTATAGAGACGAACGGCGACTCTTTTGCAACAAACTTGGGGCCGTGCTGATTCGAATGAGCAGTCTAACACTAAAATCGGACCCCGAAGTTCTTCACAATTTCAAAGACCGTTCGGAATTATATATAAAGATGATCAATATTATCATAGTTAAAAATAGTTTATCAGCAACAAACCGTAAAAATCTACTACATTAGTATCTACTAATGAAGAACTATAGTAATTTCCACCAATAGCTATGTTAACAATATATTGTAAAACTATTTATATTATTATATTATTTGTGTATATTCTCAAAAAACTGTAATGTATAGATACTTATTTCAACTTATGAATTTTCCTGTATAGGTTGTTCAATCTGCATGAATAGGGTTCTGGTACAGGACCGAAACGTCGCGGGACAATAAAAGACCATTCAAAAACATCGACTAGTCTGGTCAATATATCTACTTCAACTTTACAATTACAACTAATGAGAATCTCACCGCAATATATATATATGAAAAATCGTTAAACTCCAGGATTCGTTTCAGAATGCCTCAAAACGGATTTCAATGAAGAAATTTTTCAACAATTTCGATTTAAAAATCAATAGCTTTAAAAAAAAAATCGGTGTGCGTCGGACCACACGGTGGAAGTTATACTTCTGTGGCCATAATTTATAATTAATAAATAAATTATGAATAATAATTTATAAATTATAAATTTATAATTTATAATAATTATAAATTTATAAATTTATAATAATTTATAATAAATTTATAATTATAATATTTATAAATTTATAATAATAATCTATAAATTTATTATAATTTATTAATTATAATTTATATATTATGAATCGATAGTTCTTAAAAATTTGTTCTTAAAAATTTGTTCTTAAAAATTTGTTCTTAAAAATTATAAATTTATAATTTATAATAATTATAAATTTATAAATTTATAATAATTTATAATAAATTTATAATTATAATATTTATAAATTTATAATAATAATCTATAAATTTATTATAATTTATTAATTATAATTTATATATTATGAATCGATAGTTCTTAAAAATTTGTTCTTACTTTTCTTACTTTTCTTACTTTTCAGCGTGACGCGGTTTCTCGACCAACATCCCATCCCAAAGGGTCTAACTCCTCCTCCTCCTCCTCCTCCTCCTCCTCCTCCTCCTCCCTCACTCCTCCTCCTCCGCCTCCCTCCTCCTCCTCCTCCTCCTCCTCCCTCCTCCTCCTCCTCCTCCTCCCTCCTCCTCCTCCTCCTCCTCGATTAATTGATAGTTCTTAAAAATTTGTTCTTACTTTTCAGCGTGACATCCCATCCGATAGTTCTTAAAATTCAGCGTGACGCGGTTTCTCGACCAACATCCCATCCCAAAGTGTCTAACGGGCGCAAAGAAGTATAACTTCAACATAGTTCTTAAAATTACTTTTCAGCGTGACGCGGTTTCTCGACCAACATCCCATCCCAAAGGGTCTAACTCCTCCTCCGCCTCCCTCCTCCTCCGCCTCCCTCCTCCTCCGCCTCCCTCCTCCTCCGCCTCCCTCCTCCTCCGCCTCCATCCTCCTCCTCCCTCCTCCTCCTCCTCCTCCTCCTCCCTCCTCCTCCCTCCTCCTCCTCCTCCTCCCTCCTCCTCCTCCTCCTCCTCCTCCTCCTCCTCCTCCTCCTCCCTCCTCCTCCTCCCTCCTCCTCCTCCTCCTCCTCGATTAATCGATAGTTCTTAAAAATTTGTTCTTAAAATCCGATAGTTCTTAAAATTCAGCGTGACGCGGTTTCTCGACCAACATCCCATCCCAAAGTGTCTAACGGGCGCAAAGAAGTATAACTTCAAAAATTGCAATAGCTTTATTTTCTACGAAATTTTGCATTAAAAAAAATTAATATAATACGATAATTTAAGGAAATTAGTTCTCACGATCGTGCTGCATGACTGGAACTTTATAATCACCCCCCCCCCCCCTCCCTCACCAACAAGCACTCAATTTAAATGCATTTATTTCGGGGGCGAGTCAGCCGCCTCATCAAACGGCCCAATTATAATCCTGTTACGGGAAGATGAAGCGCAGGCGGTCAGCTGAGGGGTCCAGTTCTGTTCCTGCGGGTTGACTTCCTCGTTAGTCCCGCGAGTTATGAGATGAACCCGATTTGCCAATCCAGTGACCTTTGGACGGGCGTCCCTTCACCACCCCCGCCCCCTTCGCCACCCCCGCCCTATCTTAGAGTCGAGGGGGTTCCCAGGATACTTCGCCTACGGTGTATAAAAAGGTCTCGCAGCATTGCCACACACTATCGCTTTTTTGCCGCCCTTTTCCGGGGCCTCATGAATGCATAAAGTCGCATTCCAATCGCCTCTCTACAATCACTTTTACTGCTGCCACTATACATGTTGTACTAATATTGATCGATGTTTGTATCAGAGTTGAGCAGTATCTAGTTACCTGGGTATCTAGTTACTTTTCAGCATACTTCTGGCAAATTGAGGAATTGTTGCCGAAAAACGTGCCAAATAAACCAATTTGTTGAACTCATTGTATTTACCGTATAGCTACACGAACGAAATCGTGACGGTGGAGTTACACTTACTTGGTATCTACCGTTACAGATACGTTTACGGATACTGTAACTGTATCTGAAATCGGTGGATACAGATACTTGCCGAGGGAAAGTAACTACGGATACAGATACAGTTACTTGTATCTAGTAACTTTATCCAGTAACTTTTTCGGATACAGTAATAAAAATCGTCTTAATTTTACTGGAGTTTGGAAAATTGGCCCGTACTGCTCACCTAGTCAGAGTTTTAGGGTCTACATAGCATGACACGAGGAAGTAACAAATTCCAGTCATGCAGCATGGCTACGGAGTGCATTTTCAAAGTGTGCATTCGTACGGTGTGCCAAAGCTACTATATATACACCTTGGCACAGTCGGAAAAATCTGAAATTTTGATAGTATTAGATGAACCCGATTCGCCAATCCAGTGACCTTCAGACGGACTTCGGACCCCGCCCTTCCTTCGTGTCGAGGGGGTTCCCATGTTACTTCTCCTACGGTGTATAAAAAGGTCTCGTAGCATTGCCACACACTATCGCTTTTTGCCGCCCTTTTTCGGGGCCTCATGAATGCATAAAGTCGCATTCCTTTTCGCCTCTTTACAATAACTTTTACCTCTACGATATGTATATATACTATAATATTGATCGATGCTTGTATTAGTGACGACACTGTGGTGTTTAAAAACGGTCAAAACTTATACGTTTGAAACAACATGCATTACACAAGGGTGCAAAAAATGTATTTAATTTATTTTTAAATGGAAGAAAATTCCACCCTACGAAGTGTGGCGTCAACTGCACTCTTCTACGATGAGTAGTTTTCTTTCTATGATTTTTCGAAGTTTCGCGCACCGGTGACGTCAAAGCACGGCTGGCCTGAGGGGTGTGCGACATAAGCAACCACACACTCAAGCCTCTTAGGGGGGCATAAAATTGGCCAATTTCGGTTTTAAGAAAATAATAATAATAAATTTGGCAAATTTTTAGAAATTTATTTAAATGTTGGGCAGAATGATTTATTAACACTTTTATTGATAAAACCTCTGGTCAACACTTTCCCAAAAGAGACCTAACAGCCTTTCAATTGTATCAGTTGAAAACGGGCTGCCTCAGTCAGTCGATTATTTGGACGTTGGTAGTTAATTCATTCCCCGAAATGAAAGCAAGAAAAGGCCTTGTATAAATGTATGATAAAAGACACTACGTACCTATCTTAATAGTTGATAAACTTTTTTGTGTGTGCGTCCTTATTAAACTCTGTGATTATTGCTTCACTATGGTCTGTTGTTTCATTTTCTTTCACCCATGAGATATGGAAATTTATCTTACATAGTGCGGCGGACGGCGATCCCCGCAGTAGCTATTTATTCTGAGAGTACATGCAATATAAGTGTGAATCGTTGTAACGTGACCCAGAAGCTTTCATTAGGTTATTTAACATAATAGCGGTTAAAAAAAGGTACAAGAAAGAGAATTGAACCTATCAAGTCATCATAATTAAATCAAATTGAGAGACATAATTTCAGTGGTATCGAATTTCTGAGAATGGAATCTACCTCCATTTAAAAATATTAACTGAATACGTCGGTAACGCTCATTGACTAAAAGTTGATACACCCCCATTTTTTTTACTGCTGAATTCAAATTTAAGTTATTTTTTGTGAAATAGCAATACCTTGAGCTCAAAATCTATTTTTCAATCAATTTTCTTGAAAAATAAGACTTAAAATAGGTCTAAAAAAGTGATAGTCGCATGCAGTGTGACTTGATATTCAAATTTCGGATTTTTTTTTTTTTTTTTTTTTTTTTCAAACATTTTTTGCAATTTTAAAATAATGTTACTTCTGAACTTTAAACATATTTTTGACCTCTAAACCCGTACAAAATCGCTGGTGTTTGAACTCATTCTTTCTGCAGTATCCACTATTGTATTGGCCATTTGGATCGAACTTATTTTTCAGACTGTTTCCAAAGTAGAATATCTTCAGTAGCTTATACATAGAGCTCAGCTCTCTCTCTCTCTCTCTCTCTCTCTCTCTCTCTCTCTCTCTCTCTCTCTCTCTCTCTCTCTCTCTCTCTCTCTCTCTCTCTCTCTCTCTCTCTCTCTCTCCCCCCCCCTCCCTCCCTCCCTCCCAATACTGCAAAATGGCATCAATAGAAGACCATGCAGATCCTAAAAGTAGTGATTCAAAAGAATGAACCATTCCATCCTAATATAGCAGCAAGAAAAGTGATATAATTTAAATATTATTACCATAATATTGAATATGAGAACCCATTTCTTATTTGGAGCGATTACGACTTGAAGTAACCCGTGGAAATCATAAATAGAAAATTATACCCTTTTAAAAGAAAATATATCGAAGTTAGTCCCCCCAAGTGTCGCTGAGCCTCGCGCCACGGGTGTCTCATTTTTACGGCGTCATCACCGCGGTTGCTCGGCAGTAAAACCCCAACTTCCTCAACTGTTACGATGCTATTAAGAACGTTTCCATCCCCGACCAAACAGTGTCTCGCCAACTAAACCACCATATTTCCAGAAACAATGTTCACTACCTACGTATCTCAAGGTCTATGCATAAGTACGAAACGAGACATCACTCAAAACGTATTCTGCTACTTCGTTAAGGCTTGTTTTCCTAGCGACAGGTTTTTGCGCAGCAGGAACCGAATTTGCCTAAAAAAACGTCGGCAGGAGCGTGAAGTATATTACGCTGCGTAAAAGTGTTTTCCTAGCGGCGTGTTTTATCTGTTTAATTGGCGTTGAATAGTGTTGAAGATAGCACGTGTTTGTGTGTGTGTGAAAACATTTACCTACTGCTGAAATGGAGAACATGATGAGAAAGAGAAATGTAATGGCTGCATTGATAATTAAAGCAATGATAGATGGTGACGAAGAAAAAGTCCAGTCATGCAGCATGACCGCATGAGCAAATTTTTGAAGAAATCTTCGACATTTCAGTCGCTATTGATTGTGTAGAGAAATTTTAGTTTATGATTTTGATAGACAAACATGGAATCAAATTATTAAAAATAATTAGGAGGTACTCATACTTTATTATTATTAAACTAATCTTGTAGATTTAAAGACAAATGTAGGTAAATATTCATAGATTTCGATGTCCAATGTGGTCAGTATTGAAGGCAGTTGAAATCTTAACAGTATCCTATCATAACATCATCAAATCTTGACATAAAATAAAATAACATACCGACGTCATATGAAAGAAACGTATTTCCACAGCCAATCGATGATGAGGCTTTACATTACGAGTTATATAAAGTCAGTTGCATTCGAATCTAGTATCCTACAGCAAGAAATTTACAGACAAACTGTAGTCTCTGTGCATCTATTGACAGCCTAAATTATGGGGAAGTGTCACTTGGCTTTTCCGTTTTAAACAGCATGGTTCTAGGATTGGTTATACAGGTATACTTCCATAAGAGTAGTTCAATCTGAATTTGGACAATGTTTCATGCAAATATTACCGATTTTTACAACTAGCGAACGGCATTATTTCGATTTTTGACTGATTTTTCAACTTTGAAATTTTTGAAAACTTGATACATATTCTTATCGGAAATTGTACGCTGATTCCGAATATACCACATGTTAGTATGCTGAAAAAATTATTTCGCACAACAAATCGCAAAAAACAGGCTATTTTGAAATTTGTGACTACATTTTTGAAAATTTCAACCCGAAGATGTAATCCGATCATGCTGGCCAACGAACTTGAACTTTCGTTTTGTGTCCTTAACATTTTAAAATTTGTTTGAAGTTTCTAGCACAATTCTACGGACAGTTATCGTCTGGAATGACACATATATACATACATACATACATACATACATACATACATACATACATACATACATTAAAAAATGCGTTAAACTTCAGAATATGATTCAGAATACCCTAAAACGGATTTCTGCATAAAAAATTTTCAAAAATTCACATTCTACAAATTTTGAGGCGAGAGCAATAGCTTAATTTTCTTCAAAAATTCGCTAAAAAAAAGAGTTCATATTAACAAATTATGCCAAAATAAGGAAATGTGTGAGTGATGTATTCTCAAATCGCAGAAATGAAGGAATGTTCAGCAGTTTAATCAAGAACATCATCTTCTTGACGATTAAGAGAAATTCCAAAGGAACTTCAGACTGACCAGAGAAGGTTTTTCTTCATTTTGATCATTAATGACTTAATGGCACTTTCCCGCTTTGGGACATCTTAAAAACATCGGAAATTGAAAATTGGAACAACACAAACACCTGAATCCACGTACTGCGCACTGACTCCTCCACCACCAGTCGGGCCAGTCGCGTCAACGCAACACGTTCTGCGCTGACGTAATGCGCTCTCTAGAAAACACCCTAACTAAATTCAAGGTAGTCAGTGGTCGACGTTGAACGCCCGGCGTATCAAGTTGTCAACGGCGCAAAAAACCTGTCGCTAGGAAAACAGGCCTTTGGCAGCGCAGAATAAGGTTCTGTCGAACAATAACTTTAATTATACTGGTTATAGATCGTCAAATAAAAGTTTGTTAAACTAATTTTCTACCCATTGATGTATAATTTTGCTTTCCCACTCTGAGAGAGCAATTTTAGGCCTGCCCTCTCACCCGATGCTTAAGATTAGTTATCGTATTTCGTAACTCCACGTAAGAACTTAGCTTCCTTACCACGGTGTATGGCGTGCACAATCCAAGCTACGCTAAGTTTCAGTTCGATTTTGATGCGATTATTTGGGATTTAGCGCATTATGTAGCTCCCAGGCTATCTATAAATTGTATAGCAATCTGATCAGTGATATTTAGTGTTTTAAAAAACACTAAATTTCACCCGAATTACGGATCCTTTACGATCCGATCACATCCAGACTTCCGACAGGTCTATGGAGGTTAGTTGATGTCAGTAGAAGGGGCCGCTTAAAAAAACGTGCTGGACTTATACGAGTTTGTGCTAACCAATGTGTCGGGTAAATTGACCAGTTAACAGGATTTGAACCCACAACCTTTGTCTCACGAGACAAATTTCATTACGGACATTACAAAATTGAGATAATAACGCTTGCATACGAGTCTGATACGCATTGGGACATTTTCATGTGTTTACCTATGAATGGTCAACGTCATTTCTGATGGTCATAATCATCGTTGTGGCCACTTGGGACAATTTTTTTCGTGACGATTTTTTTGTTATGTGCCATATGAAAGACATGAAAATGTCAAAATTTGGTGAGATAAAGTTCTAATTATGACATTGTTTGACATCAATGTAGTAGCTCCGGGATGTTCTAAATAATACTTATTTATTTATATACACATTGGAAACTTCGTCCCACAGAGTGTGCATACAATATAAATATGCAAACATTACGTTGTAATGATAACTTATTTTTAAAATTAAAAAATACCATATATTAGTAACAAGAAAACGTTTACAAAAGTCTACGTCTAGTAGTAGTAACATAACAATGGCAATGTGAGTAGTAAAATAATATATATTATGTTATGCGCATGTAATTAGGGGAAAATAATAATACTGAATAGTTCGCAATGTAATTCATGAAGGGCCATTTTGTAATATGGATAAAATCTAACGTGAAGTTCCTGAGATATCAGTAGTAATGGAATTTCCCGCTTACGTATTCAAAAACAACAGTCACTACGTAACAATGAAATCTTTACGATACCCTGTAGATATTATCCCCGATAACCCCCGCAATTTTCCCATTGATCGGATTCATATACCTATATGTTTCCAGTTATGCCAGTTATGTCAAAACTTTTAATTTCTTGAATATATTCTTGCCTTTGGTACTTTTTGAACAACCACAATATACGATTTTAGAGAATTTTTTCTTTCTGAATTTGAGATTCTTCATGTAAACCCACTTCCACAATTCGTAGTACACATTATCCGCATTCTAGGTTCTCGTTATTTTTCCAATATCTTTTTATTCTCTACAAGTTTCCCTTAACCATCACCCCAAAATGTCGAACGTGTTGAGGTAAGCCGCGAATCTTAGCATCACAACCAATTTTCCGGAATGACCCAAGAACCTGGAAGTTTGAAGGATTCAAGCTCACGCACGTACTTTACAAATGGGTTTAACCTTGACAGTTTACACGGTTATAAAAAGGTTGAGGAGATGGTTCTTCATCGATAAAATTGGCAGATAAGGACTACTCTGCGAGGTTCTAGTTCTTAAGCTGAATCTATTTTTAACGGAGAAAAATACCGTGAGAGAGCCCTTGCGGTAGAGTGTAAAGTGATGTTTTGGGCTTAATGTTACATCGCTTCTTTCCATATATATATCACCTTTTACTTTTTTCACGAGTGCTTCATACTTTATCTAGTTACCATACTTGGTAATCTCTTCTTACTAACTACAAAAGGTAAATAATCTATATTTGACCTCTAAAATCTATATAACCCTTTTCTACTGTATTTTTCGTTTTGACAACTTCGTAAAATCCTAAGATTCGTTGCTCCTGTGTGGATTTGATGAAATTCTTGAGTAATTCTGGGATTTGTAGATTGACATGACAGTAATGGCTATGCGGGTTAGCCTCTATGCTGCCTTATGTGCAGTATTGTGGATAGGTTTCTGTCGGACCCACGGTATCTAGCATCCGTACCGTCAGTTTCACGAGAACAGATTCTGCATGATCCATCTCCTTGAATTTTGTGAAATTTAGTAAGAGAGAGAGATTCTGAATATTTTTATTGAAAAACGTGTACAGGATTAGGGCAGTGCAGCCCTCTCTACCGTCAGGCACACAAGCATGAAATATGCTTATAAATATTACGTCAGGTAAGCTAATTAAAATTTAATGAAAAATAAAAATAATGCTCCTCTAGGTTCCACTCAAATAAAAACATTCAAGAACGGTCTTTCTGCAATCTTGAAGAGTAGAAGAAAAATTAAAGAAACGTTCGCCACTTTTTGGAATGCTCTCATTTTACCACGACATTTCATGACCTCTAAGCCATTGTAGTGTCTAGGAATGCTGATTTATTACTCTAAGTTAAAAGTACGAAAGAAATGCGTGATAAATCGAGAGCTTTCCAACAAATGGAGAACGATTTTGGTCCCATAAACACTAAAGAAGTTTTATTTCCACAGCAACGGCTTGATTGTACGTGAAAATCATAAGAAAGACAAAGCAGCTTGAAATGCTTGCATACGAGTCTACAACACATTGGGACATTTTCATGTGTGTTTTCTTATTGTATTTATTACTAGGCAGATCTCACCCGTGCATCGCACGGCGGGGCGTACAAATCAATTAAATGGGCCATAAGAGAAACCGCCCACCCGTGGGTACTTAATTGAATTCGCGATCGTGTTGACTCATTGTTCCGACACCCGTGGGTACTTCATTGAATTCGAGCCAGGCTACATCACCTACCCCCCTGCAGACTCGTATGCAAGCTCTAAGAGCCACTCAGCTGATCCGGACCCTGGGCATCGTCACGTAAATGTGCTAAAGAGACTGCATACGAAATTACAGCTTCCTAGAGTGTAAAACATAGAAATTAGCTTCAAAAGCCACTCATCTGATCCGGACCCTGGGCATCGTCAAGTCAATGTCCTAAAGAGGCTACATAAGAAATTACAGCTTCCTAGAGTGTAAAGCATAGAAATTACCTATTAAAATGATTTAACCACCGCTTCACAAATCAAACCGTTCTCGCAATATTTGGATCACCTGCTATGAATCAAATCATCGAAACACCAGCTCAATGAAATCATCAGAAATTAACAAGCGGTGGCAATCATGTTCACAATATCAATTATTGAGAATGATCACCTGAGTGTACACAATTATTCAAATAACCTTGCTCATAACTCAGCTTGTTGGCCACGCACTTCGCAGTAGTAAACATAATATGGTTGGATAAATCGAGAGCTTTCGAACGAATGGTCAACGAGTTTTTTGGGATGAAAAACGACGAAGTACCATTTCCCTAGCAACGACTCGGTTGTAAGCGGAAATCGTCAAAATATTTACGTTACGTTACGTGACAGTTTTTTGTGCAATGTGCCAGGGCAAAGACATGAAAATGTCAATACAAATATTAATGCTCCTCTAGGTTCCACTCAAATAAAAATTAACAAAATTGTTGTGATGAATATCTTGCCAGCAACATGTCATATAACCGTACTTCTCAAAAATTTTTAATAACACACCATGCCGCACATTATCATAAGCCCAGGAGTAGTCTATCTGAACTAAAATTGTAACTTTCTCATTATCCATAATCATTCTCACCGCATCCATCACTGATATTAGGGCTGATTCCGTTCCATAACCTGTTCTATACGCTGACTGTTTACTATTAAGGATTTTTTGACCTTCGACATGAGTAATGAGTGGTTCATATATAATTCTATCCATCACTTTTCCTTCAGCACATAACTTATTTATAGATCGATAATCACAAGGGGATTTCGGATCGGGAAACAGCCGAGGTAACAAGACGAAGAGAGACAGAGAGACAGATAGAGATTAGAAAGTGAAAGAAATGAGAGTTTGTTACCATGATTGAATCGGCAATATCACAACGCATACCCTAACATTGCATTCATCACCCTGGGAAAAACTAATGTGCGTTGATGGGATTTTAAATGATTAAGGGGGGTTCCAGTGAGGTAATAATTATTTAAACTAGGATTTTGACTTTAAAAACCAAGGGTTCAGTTTAACTTGAATAGAAAATAATAAGTAGCTTAATGAGAGAAAACAACATTGGCTGTGAGGGAGGTGTGCGGACCTTTTTAGCGAATTTTTGAAGAAAATTAAGCTATTGCTCTCGCCTCAAAATTTGTAGAATGTGAATTTTTGAAAAAATTTTATGCAGAAATCCGTTTTAGGCTATTCTGAATCATATTCTGAAGTTTAACGCATTTTCTAATGTATGTATGTATGTATATATGTATGTGTCATTCCAGACGATAACTGTCCGTAGAATTGTGCTACAAACTTCAAACAAATTTTAAAATGTTAAGGACACAAAACGAAAGTTCAAGTTCGTTGGCCAGCATGATCGGATTACATCTTCGGGTTGAAATTTTCAAAAATGTAGTAAAAAATTTCAAAATAGCCTGTTTTTTGCGATTTGTTGTGCGAAATATTTTTTTCAGCATACCAACACGTGGTATATTCGGAATCAGCCTAAAATTTCCTATAAGAATATGTATCAAGTTTTCAAAAATTTCAAAGTTGAAAAATCAGTCAAAAATCGAAATAATGCCGTTCGCTAGTTGTAAAAATCGGTAATATTTGCATGAAACATTGTCCAAATTCAGATTGAACTACTCTTATGGAAGTATCCCTGTATAACCAATCCTAGAACCATGCTGTTTAAAACGTAGGTAGTAGGTGCTTGTTAAAAAAAAAAAAGTAATCACAACTGATGAGTTTACTCTGTGAAATATTCCGTCCTCCGATTCTCTCGGTCGCTCTCTTTAATGTTTTACGCTCAACTGTTTTAGGACTTGATTTATGTCAAGATTTGATGATGTTATGACTGTTAAGATTTCAACTGCCTTCAATACTGACCACATTGGACATCAAAATCTATGAATATTTACCTACATTTGTCTTTAGATCTACAAGATTTGTTTAATGATAATAAAGTATGAGTACCTCCTAATTATTTTTGATAATTTGATTCCATGTTTGTCTATCAAAATCATAAACTAAAATTTCTCTACACGATCAATAGCGACTGAAATGTCGAAGATTTCTTCAAAAATTCGCTCATGGGGTCATGCTGCATGACTGGACTTTTTGAATAGAATTGCTAAGATTGATATACTTTTCTTCTAATTTCTCAGTTGAACTTCAAACTTTAAATTTAAATTTAGAATCAAAAAAGTCCAGTCATGCAGCATGACCCCATGAGCGAATTTTTGAAGAAATCTCCGACATTTCAGTCGCTATTGATCGTGTTGAGAAATTTTATTTTATGATTTTGATAGACAAACATGGAATCAAATTATTAACACATGCACAGAGTAAACTCATCAGTTGAGATTACTTTTTTTTTCTTTTTTTTTTCTAAAGCACCTACTACCTACGTTTTAAACAGCATGGTTCTAGGATTAGTTATACAGGGATACTTCCATAAGAGTAGTTCAATCTGAATTTGGACAATGTTTCATGCAAATATTACCGATTTTTACAACTAGCGAACGGCATTATTTCGATTTTTGACTGATTTTTCAACTTTGAAATTTTTGAAAACTTGATACATATTCTTATAGGAAATTTTACGCTGATTCCGAATATACCACATGTTAGTAAGCTGAAAAAATAATTTCGCACAACAAATCGCAAAAAACAGGCTATTTTGAAATTTTTGACTACATTTTTGAAAATTTCAACCCGAAGATGTAATCCGATCATGCTGGCCAACGAACTTGAACTTTCGTTTTGTGTCCTTAACATTTTAAAATTTGTTTGAAGTTTCTAGCACAATTCTACGGACAGTTATCGTCTGGAATGACACATACATACATACATACATACATACATACATACATACATACATACATACATACATATATACATACATACATACATACATACATACATACATACATAAAAAAATGCGTTAAACTTTAGAATATGATTCAGAATAGCCTGAAACGGATTTCTGCATAAATTTTTTTCAAAAATTCACATTCTACAAATTTTGAGGCGAGAGCAATAGCTTAATTTTCTTCAAAAATTCGCTAAATGTTGGTGAAACCAACCTCATCCAAATGATTTTTTACTTAACATTTGTTGTTTAGCAAAAAAAAACTTCTCCCCTTTACCTGGTTGTAAAGAGAAGATTCAATAAATTAATACCTTAATTATTTTGACTCATTCTTGATCGTTCTCGATAGTGGAGCCAGTTACGACCATATTCATCTAACTTAATTTCCATAACCCGCCTTGAAAATGAGAAATGTATACGCTCTCAGAGTAGCAACAAGATTAAAAACAAGATAATTACCGTTCGCTGTCATTCATTAGTTCATCTTGAGATTCCTTCGTAGGAAATTCGCATTTCCATCAAAAGGAGGCAGTAACTCGATAATCTTCCAGCAATCAAGTTGTTGTACAAGTACACACTTATTGACCCCCGTCACCTTCTCACCTTGTTTCCTCATCCGCAATTATAGGCTGCGATGTCGAAGAAATATTATTTCGCATGCTCGAGGTAGTCACAGGAATATTGTAAAGGTGTAGAGTCATACAACAGGAATCCCTCATAGCGCCTTATTCGAGTCACTGTCTATTATCAAGTTGATATAGTAATCTCTGCACTTGTCTGAGGTACTTTGGTATCAAGGATGAAACCGCAATTAATTACAAATACTTGCAGTTCCTTGTAAGTAGAGAATCTTTACGATATTAGTGACATATTGATCAAACCTACCAATAGTGAAAATGCTGTGATGTGCTTAAATGCATTATTTCCAGGACTAAAATCTCAACCTGATATTTAGTGTTTTACGCAAAACCAAACTTTCATTTTAGCGAATTTTTGAAGAAAATTAAGCTATTGCTCTCGCCTCAAAATTTGTAGAATGTGAATTTTTGAAAAAATGTTATGCAGAAATCCGTTTCAGGCTATTCTGAATCATATTCTGAAGTTTAACGCATTTTTTTAATGTATGTATGTATGTATGTATATATGTATGTGTCATTCCAGACGATAACTGTCCGTAGAATTGTGCTAGAAACTTCAAACAAATTTTAAAATGTTAAGGACACAAAACGAAAGTTCAAGTTTGTTGGCCAGCATGATCGGATTACATCTTCGGGTTGAAATTTTCAAAAATGTAGTCAAAAATTTCAAAATGGCCTGTTTTTTGCGATTTGTTGTGCGAACTAATTTTTTCAGCATACTAACATGAGAGGTATATTCGGAATGAGCGTAAATTTCCTATAAGAATATGTATCAAGTTTTCAATAATTTTAAAGTTGAAAAATCAGTCAAAAATCGAAATAATGCCGTTCGCTAGTTGTAAAAATCGGTAATATTTGCATGAAACATTTTCCAAATTCAGATTGAACTACTCTTATGGAAGTATCCCTGTATAACCAATACTAGAACCATGCTGTTTAAGGCTAGAACCATGCTGTAGCTAAAAATTTGATTCCATATTTATATATATATATATATATATATATATATATAACTATCAGAGGAGGTTGAGGGGCGGTCAATGAAAACTCTTCTTAGTTCGCCAACGTTTCGAGAATATATTTTCTCATCATCAGGGCCTATTGAAGACATGGTTTCACTCAAAACTCGGGTATATATATACTTAGAATTAGAAATGTCGCTTAGTTACTATGCAGCAATAGGATGTTTTATATGATGTACTTACAATTTTATGAGTTAGGTTAGCAGCTCATTTCAAGATGGAAGCTTTAATGGTTAAAAACGTACAAGTGGCACATAGGTGTGGTCACCGAGACAACTCTTACCGGACTGGTATATAAAGGATCATTCATTACATAATATTAAATCTAATCCTTCATTTTGGCGTTCACAAACTATAGGAGTGTCAGCTAATTCAGATTTTATCTCTGTTACAGTGGTGAATGGCATTTAGGTTTCCCAAGATCCGAGCTCCAGGGGGCTTCGTGGTACCAACTCCTTCACTGGGAATCAATGAGAGAAGCTCAAAGCAAACACCGACTAAGTAAGTACCTTAACTGAACGCTATTGGCCACTAAACTGAACACTACTGCTTTTATTTAAAATGTTCAGATACAGTTCTAAACGGTCCAATCCCCAAACTTCAGACTAATAACATTAATTCATTTTAAATTACAATTGATTTGGATGAAACGCTAGTTGAAACACTAGGTCCCCTCCAACAGTATGCTCAACAGTGAATAAATAATCAGTTATTGAAACGGTCAACAAGACACGGGTTTTTTCAGGACAACCGTCCTTGAGTTTTCCCTGCAGTGAAATGACCACCTGTTGAAAATCAGTTAATAAGCAGGTAACTACCCAGCTTTCAATCTCGCTCCTATTTTATGATTACCTTGAGAAGGGAAAAATTCTTGGCATTTTCTGATCGTTATTATCGTAACTATAGCGAGACAACCACAAGATTGAATCTTCTGAGGAAGTTGAAATTCGTCTTGGTAAATCTTCGTAATTCTTCTTCATTTATCGTCTCTTTGACAGAATAGGTCAAAATTTCATTTGTAGTGGGTATTACCGATCTTAGTGTATTTAAAATGTTTCGTATCAGTTAGATTTAGTCAAATCGTTTAATCAAATGTGTCACCAAGATAGGCTAGGAAAAAACCTTTCAAATAAATAAAAACTTTGTGGGTTATTGAGGGTTAGTCTGAATAAAAATTGAATTTTCTACGCCAACGTTTCGATAAATTTATTTGTCTTCTCCAGGGCTATGAAGGAACAGATAGATTAGAGGTTTACAACAGTAACAGTACATAAAACTAACAGCTATGATGTGGAGGTAGCAGCAAACATGAAACAGGCTAGGTACATACCTTGAATTTGGTGGTAAACTTACAATAACATCAGGTCATTTTCCCAATACATTCACCCACACTTTTTAGATTGTCAAAATTAACAATTTATTAATTGTTTAATATAGGTATTGATCTTGATGAAATGACTTATACACTGATTTATGCAATAACATATATATCTCATAGACATGTCATGAAGAACTTTGTTCCTTTTCTCACTTCTCTCTATTTGAAGACAAATGAACAAAAATAAGATGGAATGTGAAATTCAAGGTTCTTCTAGTTATTAAGTGCTTGTTTCTGAAGTTCTATTTTCTGTTAACTCATTATATTTGTACCATTTTTCACTTACATGTATTTTTCGTATTATTGTTTTATGTTTTTCGTATATTTGTTACTAATTTGTACACTATCTTGATCATTCTTCTATTGGAAATATCATTTAATCAACTAAAATGTAATTTGGTATTAGCCCGTATGATTTAAAACAATAAAATAAATGATAATACTATAAACACAAGGCACAAGTACCCTACCGATTGGGATAAAAAGAACAAAATACACAACATTGATTTCAAACAGAAATTTCTAAATTAAACTGATAAATCAGTCATTTCTTGTAAAATATTGTGAAACATGTCATAATTTGGCTATTCCTGCATTTTCTTTATCCGATCTTAGTTTCAACAATTATGAGTGCGCAATTCGATCAGCAAAAATCAATGCAATTTGTCTTAACAGACCTTATAGCAGTAATAAACCTCACAAGTCAACTCACACCGCTTTTTTTTTTTTTTTTTTTTTTTTCGAAATAATTGGGTTACTTTCGCACGCACACGACAAAAGCGGCTGGAGGGGAAGGACTTCGTTTTCCACCTGAGAGGGTTTCAAGTTCACTGGTATTTCAGCTTTGGCGTGAGTTAAACAAAATACACAACATTAATTTCAAACAGAAATCTCTAAAATAAACTGATAAATCAGTCACTTCTTATGAAATATTGTGAAACATGTCATAATTTGGCTATTCCTGCATTTTCTTTATCCGATCTTAGTTTCAATAATTATGAGTGCGCAATTCGATCAGCAAAAACCAATATAATTTGTCTTAACAGACCTTGTAGCAGTAATAAACCTCACAAGTCATAACTCACACCGCTTTTTTTTTTCGAAATAATTGGGTTACTTTCGCACGCACACGACAAAAGCGGCTGGAGGGGAAGGACTTCGTTTTCCACCTGAGAGGGTTTCAAGTTAACTGGTATTTCAGCTTTGGCGTGAGTTAAACAAAATACACAGCATTAATTTCAAACAGAAATCTCTAAAATAAACTGATAAATCAGTCAATTCTTATGAAATATTGTGAAACATGTCATAATTTGGCTATTCCTGCATTTTCTTTATCCGATCTTAGTTTCAATAATTATGATTGCGCAATTCGATCAGCAAAAACCAATATAATTTGTCTTAACAGACCGTATAGCAGTAATAAACCTCACAAGTCATAACTCACACCGCTTTTTTTTCGAAATAATTGGGTTACTTTCGCACGCACACGACAAAAACGGCTGGAGGGGAAGGACTTCGTTTTCCACCTGAGAGGGTTTCAAGTTAACTGGTATTTCAGCTTTGGCGTGAGTTAAGCAAAATACACAAAATTAATTTCAAACATAAATCTCTAAAATAAACTGATAAATCAGTCACTTATTATGAAATATTGTGAAACATGTCATAATTTGGCTATTCCTGCATTTTCTTTATCCGATTTTAGTTTCAATAATTATGAGTGCGCAATTCGATCAGCAAAAACCAATATAATTTGTCCTAACAGACCTTATAGCAGTAATAAACCTCACAAGTCATAACTCACACCGCTTTTTTTTTCGAAATAATTGGGTTACTTTCGCACGCACACGACAAAAACGGCTGGAGGGGAAGGACTTCGTTTTCCACCTGAGAGGGTTTCAGGTTAACTGGTATTTCAGCTTTGGCGTGAGTTAAACAAAATACACAACATTAATTTCAAACAGAAATCTCTAAAACATGTCATAATTTGGCTATTCCTGCATTTTCTTTATCCGATCTTAGTTTCAATAATTATGAGTGCGCAATTCGATCAGCAAAAACCAATATAATTTGTCTTAACAGACCTTATAGCAGTAATAAACCTCACAAGTCATAACTCACACCGCTTTTTTTTTCGAAATAATTGGGTTACTTTCGCACGCACACGACAAAAGCGGCTGGAGGGGAAGGACTTCGTTTTCCACCTGAGAGGGTTTCAAGTTCACTGGTATTTCAGCTTTGGCGTGAGTTAAACAAAATACACAACATTAATTTCAAACAGAAATCTCTAAAATAAACTGATAAATCAGTCACTTCTTATGAAATATTGTGAAACATGTCATAATTTGGCTATTCCTGCATTTTCTTTATCCGATCTTAGTTTCAATAATTATGAGTGCGCAATTCGATCAGCAAAAACCAATATAATTTGTCTTAACAGACCTCGTAGCAGTAATAAACCTCATGTCATAACTCACACCGCTTTTTTTTTCGAAATAATTGGGTTACTTTTGCACGCACACGACAAAAACGGCTGGAGGGGAGGGACTTCGTTTTCCACCTAGGAGGGTTTCAAGTTCACTGGTATTTCAGCTTTGGCGCGAGTTAAACAAAATACACAGCATTAATTTCAAACAGAAATCTCTAAAATAAACTGATAAATCAGTCACTTCTTATGAAATATAGTGAAACATGTCATAATTTGGCTATTCCTGCATTTTCTTTATCCGATCTTAGTTTCAATTATGAGTGCGCAATTCGATCAGCAAAAACCAATATAATTTGTCTTAACAGACCTTATAGCAGTAATAAACCTCATAAGTCATAACTCACACCGCTTTTTTTTTCGAAATAATTGGGTTACTTTCGCACGCACACGACAAAAACGACTGGAGGGGAAGGACTTCGTTTTCCACCTGTGAGGGTTTCAGGTTAACTGGTATTTCAGCTTTGGCGTGAGTTAAACAAAATACCTACACAACATTAATTTCAAACAGAAATCTCTAAAATAAACTGATAAATCAGTCACTTCTTATGAAATATAGTGAAACATGTCATAATTTGGCTATTCCTGCATTTTCTTTATCCGATCTTAGTTTCAATAATTATGAGTGCGCAATTCGATCAGCAAAAACCAATATAATTTGTCTTAACAGACCTTATAGCAGTAATAAACCTCACAAGTCATAACTCACACCGCTTTTTTTTTCGAAATAATTGGGTTACTTTCGCACGCACACGACAAAAGCGGCTGGAGGGGAAGGACTTCGTTTTCCACCTGAGAGGGTTTCAAGTTCACTGGTATTTCAGCTTTGGCGTGAGTTAAACAAAATACACAACATTAATTTCAAACAGAAATCTCTAAAATAAACTGATAAATCAGTCACTTCTTATGAAATATAGTGAAACATGTCATAATTTGGCTATTCCTGCATTTTCTTTATCCGATCTTAGTTTCAATAATTATGAGTGCGCAATTCGATCAGCAAAAGCCAATATAATTTGTCTTAACAGACCTTGTAGCAGTAATAAATCTCACAAGTCATAACTCACACCGCTTTTTTTTTTCGAAATAATTGGGTTACTTTCGCACGCACACGACAAAAACGACTGGAGGGGAAGGACTTCGTTTTCCACCTGTGAGGGTTTCAGGTTAACTGGTATTTCAGCTTTGGCGTGAGTTAAACAAAATACCTACACAACATTAATTTCAAACAGAAATCTCTAAAATAAACTGATAAATCAGTCACTTCTTATGAAATATTGTGAAACATGTCATAATTTGGCTATTCCTGCATTTTCTTTATCCGATCTTAGTTTCAATAATTATGAGTGCGCAATTCGATCAGCAAAAGCCAATATAATTTGTCTTAACAGACCTTGTAGCAGTAATAAATCTCACAAGTCATAACTCACACCGCTTTTTTTTTTCGAAATAATTGGGTTACTTTCGCACGCACACGACAAAAGCGGCTGGAGGGGAAGGACTTCGTTTTCCACCTGAGAGGGTTTCAAGTTAACTGGTATTTCAGCTTTGGCGTGAGTTAAACAAAATACACAACATTAATTTCAAACAGAAATCTCTAAAATAAACTGATAAATCAGTCACTTCTTATGAAATATTTTGAAACATGTCATAATTTGGCTATTCCTGCATTTTCTTTATCCGATCTTAGTTTCAATTATGAGTGCGCAATTCGATCAGCAAAAACCAATATAATTTGTCTTAACAGACTTTGTAGCAGTAATAAACCTCACAAGTCATAACTCACACCGCTTTTTTTTTCGAAATAATTGGGTTACTTTCGCACGCACACGACAAAAACGGCTGGAGGGGAAGGACTTCGTTTTCCACCTGAGAGGGTTTCAAGTTAACTGGTATTTCAGCTTTGGCGTGAGTTAAACGGCGGAATTTGAAACAGATAAGTTTCGTTTCGAGAGATTTGGAGGCCCCTTGAGAACTCGGCGATGAAATATTGAGGCTGCCGCCCGGGGAATCCAATCTTCCTTGCAGCGCGCTCGGGACCCCTTTTGCCCCCTTCCCCGGTTTCAGGCGAAGACCTCTGCGGCCAGAAGAAGAAAAAAAAACTAAATAAATCCCCATCTCAAATTGAGAGCTATCCCATTTGTGTAAAGAACCCCCAACAAACTAATATACCTGTTGAAAAACGTATCCGAGCTCTTGCCCTGCCCGTTGACTTCAAGCGTCTTGGAAACGATCCGCTAAATAATGTGGGAATGTTTTTTAAGAGGCTTCCCCTCAACATAATACAATAATGCCTCTCAACACATTTCGAGCTCCGAAGTGATTTACGTTCCCTTCTCCGTAGGGTTCATATAAATATGAAACTTCTTCATACCGACGTATTGGCAAGTGAAACAAAACGATAAAGTGGTTCTTGGTTTTTGTATATGAATGAGACCTATTGGTTTGAGTGCAATTAATAGGGACAACGCTTAGGGCCACTTTCACCAACAACTTATAAAGCGGAGATTGGCCAAACTCGATTAAATATAATCTCGAGGATCAAACCTTGGCGTCTTTCACCAACCCAAAATTCGTTTAAACCAAGATTGGAATAATCGAGTTTCCCTAACGGAGATTCCGGAAACTGTCCAATGAAAAATTGGACAATTTGAAACGACAGTTTGAAAACGATGTGTCCGACATATCAAGACAATAAAGCAGTGAATCACAACCACGACCGATTATTACCCGCGCCGTTTTTATCTAGTTACCTAGTTACTATCTACTCGCAACTTTTCGTTGACTTCCAACAAAGAAAGTGTGACACATCATTTGACGGAAGCAGGACGGTTGATCACCTTATTTAAATGTACATAAGTTATTTTATGTGGTATAGGTAGGTAGGTACATACTGTACAAGGGATAGCAATTCAACATCGTATTATAACGTGCAATCATCATCGATTATACTTTATTTTCCTACCATCCTACATCAATTTCGTATTATAATTCATCGATTTGATGGTATAAAAGCCTTTTTCCAACTTATACCTGTTCGAAGGGAACTCCAGGTGAGTGTCGATAAGCTCGAGGACTTTCCAAACTGTCGGTTTTGGGAGCCGGAATCTCCGCCGAAATTCGACGTCGTCCAACCCGTCAAATGTGGAATGCGCCGTCGGATCGTCCTTGGGCGTCTTTGCAGGACATCGTTCTCATCCGAGGAATCAAATTAATCCGAGCGATAAATCGCGTGAATTCATCATCAAAAACTTGAATAACAATAAACTATATATAAACTATAATAATAAACTGTGAACCAAACTGTAGAGGTATGAGGAATCAGCTGTTGGTGCGCGGCCATTTTGCTCGATATCATTTTTATCACTAATCTGAGATTGGCAAGAGTTAACTGGCCGAGATTGGGAGATTAACCTCAAGCCACCTCGTTCGGAGTTTAAACTCGAAAAGTGGTTTGGTGAAAGACGATAAGCTGGAATCTCGATTATTTGTTAATCTTTTCTAACTTAAACTCGTTTATGTTGTTGGTGAAAGTGGCCCTTAGTCGCTAAGTCGAGTGGGAGCATTGATACGAATAGGAATGAAGCATTGCGCATGCGCGCAAAATGTTAACGGTTAGCAGTTCATTCGTTGTACGAATAGAAAAATCCTTTCCGGGGCTGAAGGGAAGCCGAATATAGTTCCGAATACGAATTTAACCTTCCATGACGATAACCTATAATCAATTTTTTGTTCCTATTTCAAGGTGGCATGACATGGACATCGCAATATTCGTGATTTTCAAAAAAAGGTGTTTGGTTTGTAGGATCTAGACACAGACAGAAACTGTTATCTTCGCCCTTTGTCGCTTATTACGAGGTATCCACATCTTCAAAAATGGTTCGTTATTTTCAGTAATAGAAAGTAATTGTCCAAGGGAAAAACAAATGTAAAATATCGTACATAAATGTAGGTAACAGGTACAGGAAGGTACGTTTTTATAATATTGGTACATTTTGATCGTTGATCATGTTGATGTTCCCGAAAGAGATTCTCCTAACCAAAGGCGTATTTCAATGTTGCCTTAACAACTAGCCTTCCTTCTTCTACCACATCTATTGCTACGGAAAAAATTAAACCACGTAGGTAGATAAAGTTGTAGCTAATTTAATGGGTACTTCTTCCATTATGAAAGAAAAAGAATGCATTACACGTTAGGTATTCTAAGACTCGAGCTTAATTTTATTATGAAGATTTAGAGTAGTGTAATCACGTCTGTGTGACTTTTGAAAAAGTTTCATTCTATCGTACAACGATTCCCTATTCGTCCAGTACGACTCAACGGTTAGCTTCTGGTTTGCTTGCGCAATAAAAGCCTCTTTTCGTACAACGACTTAGCTGAACGACTCATATAGAAAACTGCAAAAAAACCCCGTTCGTCCAGCATTCAAACAATCAAAAGTGTTTGCAAAAGCGAGTTTTTGAAGGACCACCTCAATTTTGAGGAAATAAATTTCTTATTTATAAAGAAAAGACTGCGGGTGCCCAAGAGAGAACACTTGGGATTGATGAAGCATTACAGCACAGTATGTGAAACAGTAAAGTACTGAATCAGCAGCCTGATGACAATCTCCTTATATAGCATTTCCACACCAAATACAACCTTTTCCAGACCAAATTAAACTTTATCCAAACCAAATTGAACCTTTTCCAACCCGAATTAAACTTTCTCCAAACCAAATTGAACTTTTTCCAAGCCAAATCAAACTTTTTTGCAATCACTAAACACTCTCAAAATGACCAGCATTAAACCACTTAAAATGTTGTGAAAATGTTGTGTTATACTGTATACTTGGAAAAATTCCTCGAATGACAAGCTTGCATAAAAAGGTAACTAAATAAGGTAAGTTTGTCGAATTATCTCGGCTCGAGATAGGGAAATCAATGTTAAACTATCCCGAAAACGGTACATTTATCGGCTAAGGATATCTAGGATGGAGGATGGTAGATGGTCTAAGGTTTGCTTTAGAGTTCTCGAAAAAATGCATAAAACATCTAGTAAACTGAATAACTACAACTGGTTTACCGAGCTTTTTAATGTTCTCTCAACTGTGGGTTGTGAAGAACATTTCACTTTGGATGATCCCCGAAATATAAAGCGTATTATTCCTTCAATCCTTGAGAAATTGTACAATTATTTTTGTTGAGTAGCTCATTCTTCAGGAGAATCGTGGACTATTCAGGCATGCAATATTATTTGGGAATTTCTCAGAACGAACAGGTAGAATGAGTACTATGTCAATTAAGGCTGTCCTCTAACCGGTTTGTGACTTTGTATTATAAGGGCAACTCATTCAAACTGAATAGTGAAAACCTCTGCAAAATATGTAATTTAAATGAACCCGACACCCTATACCATTTCTGTCTTCGTTGTCCAATATTGGAGCCTTACCGAAAGCATTTTGTCGCGTGCTTTATTGTGGGCCGAAATCTGATAGATGAAGATGATCGGTTATCGAATTTACTCGATTTCCAAGACGATATGCAGAAAGCTATGAACGTGTTTTATTTTGTCACCAGGTCTGTTCTTCTCCGATCCTTTTCCCTTAATGAATAAAGAAATCATCGAGATAGGATATCAGTATCTATTTATCTGCATATCAGTATTTATATACCATTTACCTACTCCAGAATAATTAGTTGAACAAATTTCCTACAGGACTACCGTTTCTTACTGCCTATTAGTACCCAGTTAATTATCAGTCATATGACTTTCATCATTCATGTTTTTCTAGGTTGAATTTATGATTCTTTCTCATTGAAGTTTCTTTTAGCGAATTTTTGAAGAAAATTAAGCTATTGCTCTCGCCTCAAAAGTTGTAGAATGTGAATTTTTTAAAAATTTTTATGCAGAAATCCGTTTCAGGCTATTCTGAATCATATTCTGAAGTTTAACGCATTTTTAGCGAATTTTCTTAGAAAATGAAGCTATTGCAATGGCTCCAAAAATTTTAAAATACAAATTTTCAAAAATTTTCTTCATCGAAATCTGTTTTGAGACATTCTGAAATGATTCCTGGATTTTAACGCTTTTATATATGTATATATATATATATATATATATATATATATGTAATATATATATGTATGTCATTCCAGACGATAACTCTCGATAGAATTGAGATAAAAACTTCGTTCTTTCGCCAAAAAATTAAGCATTTCAAAAGAAAGGATGAGTTCGTTGGACAACAGTTTTTGAGCACATTAAATTGGTCAAATTTCGAAAAATGTACCCAAAAAATCACTAAAAATGGCTAAAAACGGCCAAAAATCGGTAATTTGTATTTTTTTGCAGAATTTCAGTCAAAACTAAATTTTCAACGATTAACTAGGACATTAAAAATTTTTGCTCAAAATTATGATGAAAAATGTACTTAAATGTCATTAAAATTTGCTAAAAAAACGTACTTAAACAGCAAAAAAATTTAAAAATCAAAAATCCCTTTTGAATCAGTGGAACTTTATTTAGAATAAGTTTTTTGCCATAAAATTGGTTTTTAATCATTTCTGTCAACTACAATTGCTTCAATTTCAATGCAATTTAACATACTATAGTACGATAGATAGTTTATGAAAATTCGCTCATACGATCATGCTGCATGACTGGAACTTTTTTATATGTATGTATGTATATATGTATATATGTATGTATGTGTCATTCCAGACGATAACTGTCCGTAGAATTGTGCTAGAAACTTCAAACAAATTGTAAAATGTTAAGGACACCAAACGAAAGTTCAAGTTCGTTGGCCAGCATGATCGGATTACATCTTCGGGTTGAAATTTTCAAAAATGTAGTCAACAATTTCAAAATAGCCTGTTTTTTGCGATTTGTTGTGCGAAATAATTTTTTCAGCATACTAACATGTGGTATATTCGGAATCAGCGTGAAATTTCCTATAAGAATATATATCAAGTTTTCAAAAATTTCAAAGTCGAAAAATCAGTCAAAAATCGAAATAATGCCGTTCGCTAGTTGTAAAAATCGGTAATATTTGCATGAAATATTGTCCAAATTCAGACTGAACTAGTCTTATGGAAGTATCCCTGTATAACCAATCCTAGAACCATGCTGTTTAAAACGTAGGTAGTGGGTGCTTGTTAAAAAAAAAAAAGAAAAAAAAAAGTAATCACAACTGATGAGTTTACTTTGTGAAATATTTTTCATAATTTGATTCCATGTTTGTCTATCAAAATCATAAACTAAAATTTCTCTACACGATCAATAGCGACTGAAATGTCGATGATTTCTTCAAAAATTCGCTCATGGGGTCATGCTGCATGACTGGACTTTTTTTTTTAACCCTTTATTACGTCATCTTAGTCCAGGTTATGTTATGACTTATTAAGCTGCTCACTTGCCATTTAAGCGTAGGCATACACCTTACTTTTTTTCTCTCTTCTTTGCACATTTCAGGCATTTATACTGAGATGCATATTATTTTATATATTAAGACCTGAACTCATTGTAATAATCACCCTGTGGTTTTATACAATAAACGAATTACTACTGCTACTTTATTAATTAGCTCATTGCCCCTAGAAATTGGCGGGGAAAACCGCGGATGCGGACGTATGTGTCAGCACTGATTCAACATTCTCGGAAACGACCTGCAAAAAAATGAGCTGCGACTGTTTAATTTAATAGACTTGGTGGTCTCAGAGCGAACTGTTATAAAACGATTTTAAAGGGAGATCCATCAATTTGCCGTTTGGAAGTTATTTCTGGAGCCGGCGGGCGTCGGAGATCACACGCAGTTCTCACGGGTTCCGATCGGGTTCCGGTTCAAACCGTTTAGCGGCTGTTTGTTGACTCACCGGTTCTCCGTATTAGCAGTGTTAGTCCTCCTCGCTTATCTTCGCTACGTGTACTGAGTACGCTCGATTTATTTCGGGTCTGAACAATAATTCAAACTCTGCAGATTAATTTGTTGCACTTTAACTCCGTTAGTTCAATACACTTTACTGTACTTTGTTTCCTCACTACCGAAGATAGTGAAGCTAGGTATGTGTCCGTACAAGAAGTCAAACAATTTGGAAGCATGCCGTCTTGATTGGAGATGAGTTACTGGTTGATTGAAAAAAATTTTTCATTCACTGTGGACGAATTATGTTGGAGGATTCTACATCTACTGGGTCAGAAGTGGAGATTATTCTGAATACTCCTCCGTCCCCTCCCAACATTTCCAGAAAACAGATCAAGAAGAATATGAAAATCTACAAGAGATAGAACGAACATCAACACCGCTTGGAAATTTTGGCAATGATTTGGTATCATTATTGAAATTTGGCAGTGGAGTGTGGGCATTATTGATTGTGATCTACATTAAATATGCAGTGCTCATTTATTATACGTAAATTATGTGGACCTATGTAAGTAATTATTTGATACATCATACGTAAAAGTTTAACGTGTATTTAAGGAACTCTTTGTAATACCTACGGATTATACAATAAAATTGAATTGAATTGAATTGATTTCTTCAAAGAGATTTGCAAAGGTGCAAACAGGTATTCAAGACCGAATTCGCACGATAAAGACTGAGGTGCAAGGGGAGTTTGAAGTACGGAGATATTTTGAGTTTTAAAGGCCTTGTAAGGCCAAAATTTTGGAAGACCTATGAGAAATCAGAGAACTCGGCACTTCCTAAACTAGGGATCACCTACACCGTACAACCGCATTAAAGTGGTTTGGAAAACAGTCCTTCTTTCCCCTCGCACTCCCCAGGGTGGTTTAAATTGGCCCTTTTAGGTACTGAACCCTTCTAATTTAGTGCACCTAACAATTTTGATAGTTGGATTATGTTGGAATAACTTTCATAATGACGTTTAATTTGAAAATTGGATGTTGTAGGTAGGTACCTACCTACCATTGTGAATAGACTCATTAAAACTAGTCCTTTGCCCTTCCGCGCCCCAGGGTAGTTGAAATTTTTCCTTTTAGGTACTGAACCTCTCTAAGTATCTAACGATTTTGCAGTTTAATCATGTTGGAACTGCTTGCGGTGTACTGCTATCCCAATGTTTCACCATGCTGACGCTTGTGAACGCAGCGATCGATGTGCAATGATTTGGGATTATTATTGAAACTAGAGGCCTGTTAGGGCTTAGAAAGCCCCAATCTAGTCCGTATAACAGTAGTACCTAACAGGAACTCAGCACATTCTAGTAACGATATAAGTCCTACCTATTTGTGGCGTTATGGGAACGGCGACACTTGGGGCCGTCTAACACTGAAATCGGTCCGCAAAGTTCTTCATAATTTCAAAGATCGTTCAGAATTAACTCTCCTAGATGTTAGTAACTACACTACATTTCTTACTTACGTGGCAGCCTAATAAAAAGAGAGATTCCCTATCAAATTTCTACTTCCTACAGTGAACAGGAAAGAATTTAGCTCACTCAGCTCATCAGAAATTACCCCATCACTTCACTCGTCTGTTAATGTCCCAGAGAGTCTACCTATCAAATTTCAACTTCCTAGAGTAAACAGGAAAGAATTTAGCTCACTCATACCGACACTTTGGCAACTAACTTGGGGCCGTGCTGATTCGGTATTATATATAAAGTTCGCTAAGTTCTTCAGTTTCAATTTCTTCGTTCAGAAATAACTCTCCTAGATGTTAGTAACTACACTACGTTTCTTACTTACCGTGAATTGATGGCAACTGTTGTTACCGCCACAGCCTAATAAACAACTCTCGTTGATAAGGACGGCCTAGAACACGATCAAGGCGGGTATAGAGACGAACGGCGACACTTTTGCAACAAACTTGGGGCCGTGCTGATTCGAATGAGCAGTCTAACACTAAAATCGGACCGCGAAGTTCTTCACAATTTCAAAGACCGTTCGGAATTATATATAAAGATTTGGCAGTGGAGTGTAGACATTATTGATAGTGATCTATGTTAACTATGCAGTGCTATTATGTAGACCTAAATAAGTAATTATTTGATACATCATACGTGAAAGTCTAACATTGCTTGTTGAGGCAGAAATGAAGGCAAGATATTATGTGCTATTTTAATGATGTATTTAAGGAACTCCTTGTAATACCTACGGGTTATACCTACAATAAAATTGAATTGAACTGAATTGAAAATTTTAACTTGCTTCTCGCGTTTCAGAGCTTGCTGACCATTTTATGTTCCGTGTCTATCAGTGCCAGTTCATTGTCACGCCCAGAACTATACCAATTTGTTGTCCGATTTTAATGAAATTTTCAGGAATTGTGCCGGTGAGCTCATCATAGTCTCCTATTCGATTCGTTGCCGTCGGATCAATAGTAGTGTGTATGCAAGCACAAAGGCGAAATTCTTATAAAAACAGACAGACAGACAGGGAACCAAAGATGTTCAGAATAGTTTAAAACGTGAAATGCGAGTGGAAATTTTGATTTTGGAAACCACAAATTTTTTTTCTCCCGAAAGTGAAAATGTCGTTTGAACTCCGTAATTACCCTGTTTATCGACAGAGCGCAGCAGCTATGGAGTTTCAGAGATGCTCAGTGAACTCACACTCCCTGGTTGAAGGAGGGGGGGGTCTATGTCGTCACATATTCCTATTACGTAACTTGTTTGTAACCAAATTAATAACAAATATTTCTACAAACTGAACCCTTTTTTACAATCACCCTTGAATGCAAAAAAAAGATAATAAATAAAACAGTAAATAAAAAGTAGCAACTTACTTGCTATAAAAACTTTGGCCATCATACGATCTATGTGTCGAGAATTCGAATGGAATTTTGTTATTTTAATTATATTGGGAATTTATTTCAGCATCAAAATTATTCTTCATTGATTTACATGAATCAAAATTCTAAATCATCACGATAGTGATAAAATAATAATAATGTTTTATTTGATGAATAAATTAAGAATAAGTTCAAAACTTTGAACTGTTTGATTGTAATAATATGATAGATATAGGTAGTATTAGGAAGATAAATTAAAATAGGAAAGGGAAAAGTAGCAGTGCAAGTTAACAAAACCATGAGAATTTCTCATTAGTAATAATTCTATTCCGTTAACCACATTTATGTAACACGTTCTTTACTTCTTACTGGTTCCTGAATCCCGTTTCTGTACAAGACTAACCCATTTTGAGCGTTAGTTTATAAGGGTATATTATTTTTCGATAGTTACAAATGTAACCATGACAGAAAGGTGCCAGCAATGAGACGATATGGTTGAAACTTGAGAGTAACTTTCTCAGTAACCTCGTACAATATTATTTATGGGAACGTACCAAATACCTGAGTATTTCTAGCTCCTCACGTTATTAGTTCATAAAACGTGAAACCTAGGTTTTACGTGTTACATCTGACCAATTTTCAATTGATTATATCACTTTAGAGAGAAATCTGTTAATAACTCAAATATTATTCAATTAGAAGGGAGGCAGAACTAATGGATCGCGTTGCCGTATATTCAGTTTCGAACTGGCCAACGGCGGTGTTCCATTCAACAAGGCCGGTCCACCCGCTAGGCAGAAGACGTGCCTGGAGTCATCTATCAGAAAATTATATTGATTTATGCCGAACAAGCTGGTGCTCCATGCGATGTAAACACGAGACCATATTAATGGACGGGACCTTAGTGTTTATTAACACATGTTAGTTTAGAAAAAAAATATCTGACTGGCGTCGAAGGAGGCTGTGGCAGCAGGAAAACAAATCGCGCCTCGTTAGAGGCAATTAGTATGAGAGGTGGCGTGGAGGGGGGAGGGTAGTTTGGGCTGTTTATCAATATACGAATCACTCAGCCCTTCTCAACTAGCCTGATGGACGTTACTGGGGTGAAATGCGTTTTTAATTACTGAGGAGCGAAAAAGGTAACCTATCGTAAGGTAACCGCGGTTCCACACCCTCGCACTTCGGGGTCAGAGTGACGGTACCTCACCTCAAGGGCGTGGAAGGTTGAGCCAATGATCATTATTACCCCTCAGGTTGAACAGAGCGTCATTAGTCATAACTCCTAACAAATCCAGGGAATATAAGATCTTTTCACACGTGCATTGCCTATGAGACTGTGAGCTACATTCACAGAGGAATTCTAATAACATTTGCACAGTGATATTGCTTCCGAGACTGCAAGGCAGCAGAAGCTTTGTTTTCACTTTCGAAATGAAAAAGCCACAGTTCCTTTGAGCCTGACGGCTAAAATTAAAAAACATGAATATGCTTTAGCCGTACACGACTCACTCCTCGTCGATTCTCTGAACCCGACCCCCCATCGGCCTCTGAACTCTGTTTATCATTCTGCCATCAATCCTAAAACATGGAATCATGTTTTAGCTCCTCGCTCTCACTTCATTATAGAAATGATCACGACCATTGAGCTCTTGTGAGATGATGATCTCCTAATAGAAACTCGCGAGTAAACATTCACTTTATTATAGAAAGAGGCTAAAGAGGCTACATACGAAATTACAGCTTCCTATAGTGTAAAGTATAGAAATTACCTATTAAAATGATTTAACCACCGCTTCACAAATCTAACCGTTCTCGCAATATTCGGATCACCTGCTATGAATCACATAATCGAAACACCAGCTCAATGAAATCATCAGAAATTAACAAGCGGTTGCAATCATGTTCACAATATCAATAATTGAGAATGATCACCTGTGTGTAAACAATTATTCATATAACCATGCTCATAACTCAGCTTGTTGGCCACGCACTTCGCAGTAGTTAATATAGTATGGTTGGATAAATCGAGAGCTTTCGAACGAATGGTCAACGAATTTTGTGGGATGAAAAACGACGAAGTATCATATCCCTAGCAACGACTCGGTTGTAAGCGGAAATCATCACAATTATTGGCGCTACTTTCGTTGCACTCTCGTGGGACATTTTTCGGTAGTTAGGTCACGGCTAAAGCATATTCATGCTAAAAAAATTTGTTGCTCCAAAATCAAAATTTCCACTCGCATTTTGCGTTTCAGAGCCTCCTGAACAAATTTGGTTCCGTGTTTGCCTGTCTGTCTGTCTGTCCGTCAACATTTCCTTGTAACAGCCATAACTTCCACAATTTTGATCCGATTTTAACCAAATTTTCAGGGATCGTGCGGGTTAAATGGTCCCCTGTCGTCTTCATCATGATCGAACCAACGGTAGCTTCTGCGCAGGCGCTAACGTGAATTCCTTGTGAAGGTCATAACTCGGTCAATGTTGAACGGATTTCGGTCAGATTTTCAGGGATGATGTGGGTAAGGTCCCTTGAGGTCCCATAAGACAATCATCATAATTGCATTAGCGGTACGCTCTACGCATGCGTGAACGAAATATTCTTGTTACGGTCCTTGCAACAGCCGTAATTTCCACAATTTTGATGCGATTTTCTTCAAATTTTTAGGGATCGTGCGGGTATAGCTCTACATGGTCCCCTATCAGTTCCGTCATGATCGAATCAACGGTAGCCTCTGCGCAGGCGCAAACAAAATTTTCTTGTTTCGGTCATAACTCAGGCAATTGTGAACGGATTTCGGTCAGATTAATTTCATTTATTATATGTACCATTCAGCTTCCAATTTCCCACCTTATTAATTCCCTGATGCCAGAACCGGTCGTTTCTAGTTTTCTGGAATTTAATGGTGACGTACTGTGAAGGTCACGAGGAAGCTCATGTGCCATTTCCTTGGCAGTGTATTTTTAACTGTAGAGGGTCCCTCTGAGCATCCCGTAATGACAACTTCACCATTTCATTTTATTAAAACTGCTGATTTTTTTTTACTGAGCATTTTTTTATTAGACCAAGTTTACAGCTTATTACCAATTTGATTTTGATCTTATTTACTTGGTACATAAACCATCGGAAGCAAAGATACAGGTTTTTTGTTGAATAGCCACAAACATTGGTGATGCAAAAGTAACTATCATCAACATGATTTTTTGGCTCCCTCCACACCATTGGAATTCCGAAAGGTAATGTTTTTTTCTTACCTGATTTCCATAATCTCAATGCCTCCACACACGAACGACATACTGTATGAGGAGCCCATGATTTGTCTTGGTCCCCAAGTCTTATATCGAAATAAGCGAAGTAAACATTCTCTACAAACTTCGTAATGTTTTGTCGCTGTTTCGCAGCCATGTAACAACCACACACATAACAAAACACATAGGGACTATTCACACAAGATCGCCACGATGTATTAATTTGCAATTTGTTTAAAATTCCGAGAATAACCGAGAGAAAACATAGCTCTCAACCAGCTGGAATACCTTTCTGTGGCTTTCAGGGGTGCCAACTTTTGTGCGACTCTTCATGATTTCACCCTAGTGGATACCCATTTCATTAAATTATGTATAGCAGAAAAACTACGTGATATGAAAAAAATTCCAACAAATTTATTAAATGATTTAACCACCTCTTCACAAATCAAACCGTTCTCGCAATATTCGGATCACCTGCTATGAATCAAATCATCGAAACACCAGCTCAATGAAATCATCAGAAATTAACAAGCGGTTGCAATCATGTTCACAATATCAATTATTGAGAATGATCATCTGTGTGTAAACAATTATTCATATAACCATGCTCATAACTCAGCTTGTTGGCCACGCACTTCGCAGTAGTTGACATAATATGGTTGGATAAAGCGAGAGCGAATGGTCAACGAATTTTGTGGGATGAAAAACGACGATGTACCATTTCCCTAGCAACGACTCCGTTGTAAGCGGAAATCATCAGAAAATGTAGGTAACGCTTTTCGAGGACACTTTTTCGTGACAGTTTTTTATTTTAATGTGCCAACGCAAAGTCATAAAATGTCAATAAACCAATGTTATAGTCAAACATCAAATTTCGTGCTGCATGGTGTAATTGATGAACTAGTTCACTATTTCACTTTCCCTGTGCTTGTTCATGTGGTTTTTTTCTCTTCAGTATTCTCAGAGGGTCATCAAGCAAATGGACATATTCGATGTTGATATGACCTCTTAGTCGCTCTCGCTAGGCTATGGCAATTATCCAAAATTGAAATAGTTTTAGTTTTAGAATTTGCTACTTATTTCAAACGTACCTACATAATTATGTACCTTCAAAACTGCGGATGGCGACGCAAGGGGTCATGACCGCTACACTGTTTTAATTTCAAATAAGAAATTTGTGTATAATTTAATTCTTATCGTGGGTTGTGGTTTATGTGTTTCGATCTCTTTGGTTCAATAAAGCCTGCTTTGAAATTATTGCTCAGTGATACATGGTTAGCCAAAGTAAACCCTTTTGTAGAAAATGTCGATCTAATGAATTTTGAGCATTTCAATTGACTAACAAAGCTCTTCTTTGACTAGATCAGCATTTGTCTGTAAGTGTGTGCGTCTGTTTGTCTGTCCGTTCCGCGCTAAAGAACACAGTTTTGGAGCTATCGACTTGAAATTTGGACGGTAGATTCTGTAGACACCAGAAATAAGCTGTACAGTTTTGATGCCGATTCGGCGCGATATTGCGTCCGATGACGTCAATCGAAATACGTGTTTTGTATGGGTTTCTGTAGTTTTAACGTGTTGAACTAATTGAGACGACTTTCTGAGCGATCCGAATCGTCGTGTCGATGACACTATCAATAACAACCGTAGACGATATCGGACGAAAAATCTGAAAAATAGGACTTGATTATTGTAGTTTTTGATGTTTATTGGCAAGCTAAATCGAAAAAATTATGTCTTCTTCAAATTTCGTGAATAACCTGGTAAGTGCCACTTGTTTAAATCCATTTTTAACCTTGAGGGTACTTTGGAATGACATTACAATAACTCTTGGCTCCTAAAGTTCCCGGATCTAAGCTTCACTGTTTCCAAAAGTGTCAAATGTTTTCGATATCAAAAAACACTTTCCCTATTAAATGATGATGATGACCTTCAGGATCCTTCCCATGACGAAGAACACGAAACCGACAGAATCTCAGATTTTCAATTCCAGATTCTGGTGGTGTGCAAATGATTATTGAGAAGGAAAAAAACTAGCTAGATTTCAGACATTTCAAAATAATACGAGAGAAGTGTTAAGGGTTCCCACCGTAAAGGATTCGACAGCTTGAATACATAACTGGAAGTTAAGTATATAATATCGAAATGTTGTCCGAGGGGTGGCGTGCAACACCAGGATGAAGCCCAAGTAAACCCCTTTTTATAGAATGGGGATCTAATGATTGTTGCGTGTTTTAGTTTAAATTCCTCTTAAAACTCTTGGCGGTGCCGCATTCTTTTCTGTTGAACTCTATCCCACGCCCCCACCTGTTGAGCCCGCTGCCTGCCTCCTTCCAATCCCGTCTGACTCATTAAGCCTCCCCCATACGCCGAGTCTCTCTAATTATACGTATCAAGCTCTCCTCAGACCTGTCCGGGATCGGTGCCCAATCAACCGTAAACTATGGCAATACGCCGGTCTCAGCTCCGAAGTACTCATTTGCTATTGCGTAATGGGTTTGGAGTTATCTCTCCGTCGGGGGTTTTTTTTTTGCTTGAGATCGCTCGGATAAGTTTCGGATTCACTTGATCCAAATTGGTGTAAATAGAGCGGGATAAGGTGCGCGTAATCATTCCCGTTTTCAGGTCGTCTCTCGATAGTACGAGACGTCCTTACGTACTCAATTTTGCCTACGAAAGGGCGACATCATGCGACTAAATCATTCAACTGGAAAAACAATTACATAGAAATCCATTTCAGACCATCCAGAATCAAAATCCACCTTGAAGTTTAATGGAGTTATTGACATATCAATGTTATAAAGTAAAATAGTTCATTTTCTACGAAAACTAGCTAAAACGTATGCCAAGTTAGGCGTGGGATATAGCCGTGGACGTGGCATACTAGTATCCGATTCATGAATGTATAGATCATTGAAATTTAGAATAACCCCGAAACATGAGCCATTGAGCCATTCAGTCTTAAAAATTATGATCGAAATCAGATGAAAACTGAAGAAGCTATGATTGTTACACAGATTTGAGGTTGGCGCATGCGCTACTGCAACTGATGATACGATCGCGATGAAATTCGTATCCCACATCGGGAGGATCACATCCCACATCTTCATTTACTAACTGCCCTTCGATTACCCTTATTGATTACCCATAATTTGAGCGAAATCGAATAGATAGACCGTTAGAATACGACGCTTCATGGATTTTACGTTTGAGCATGCGCAATGAAAACTATCAATTTTTATGTGATGCCATTTATTGGGCACCATCCTATGTTTTTTCTTCAGAATATTTGGCTAATAAATCTATTTAAATAGTTTTAGCGAATTTTTGAAGAAAATTAAGCTATTGCTCTCGCCTCAAAATTTGTAGAATGTGAATTTTTGAAAAAAAATTATGCAGAAATCCGTTTCAGGCTATTCTGAATCATATTCTGAAGTTTAACGCATTTTTTTATGTATGTATATATGTATGTATGTATGTATGTATATATGTATGTATATATGTATGTATGTATGTATGTATATATGTATGTATGTGTCATTCCAGACGATAACTGTCCGTAGAATTGTGCTAGAAACTTCAAACAAATTTTAAAATGTTAAGGGCACAAAACGAAAGTTCAAGTTCGTTGGCCAGCATGATCGGATTACATCTTCGGGTTGAAATTTTCAAAAATGTAGTCAAAAATTTCAAAATAGCCTGTTTTTTGCGATTTGTCGTGCGAAATAATTTTTTCAGCATACTAACATGTGGTATATTCGGAATCAGCGTAAAATTTCCTATAAGAATATGTATCAAGTTTTCAAAAATTTCAAAGTTGAAAAATCAGTCAAAAATCGAAATAATGCCGTTCGCTGGTTGTAAAAATCGGTAATATTCTTCAAAAATTCGCTCATGGGGTCATGCTGCATGACTGGACTTTTTGTGATATCTTTCTTGTAGGAATCAACAGTTTATTCGGCGGAATATATTATCACTATTGCTACCGATCTATTCAATTTCGAGAGGTCATCGAGATCAAATTTTCCACTCACATTAATTTGTTAACAACTACTGTGAGTGTGTGTGTGTGTGTGTGTGTGTGTGTCCCCAAATCCTTGCAACACAAATAACCTCTACAGTGTCCATCCCGTTTTGATGAAATTTTCATGGAATGTGTGGGTTAGGCAGTAGATATAGTCCCCAATCAATTTCATTGCATGTATCATCGATACTACGATGATACTTCACTTTACGCGTTCTCCTATCATCCTTATATCATCAAGCACCATTTTCTCAAGTTCTAGTCATCCGATCTCGTTCAAATTTAGAAGGTAGTTAGAATACACCGTTTCCATCACTCCATACAAATTTTATTTCGATAGCATCATTATTAGCTGCTGCACATGTACAAATGCAAAATTCTTGCAACAAGCATAACGTCTACTGTTTCTATCCTATTTTGTTAGCGAATTTTTCAAGAAAATTAAGCTCGCCTCAAAATTTGCAGAATGTGATTTTTTGAAAAAATTTTGTGCAGAAATCCGTTTCAGGCTATTCTGAATCATATTTTGAAGTTTAACGCATTTTTAGCGAATTTTCTTAGAAAATAAAGCTATTGCAATGGCTCCAAAAATTTTAAAATCAAAATTTTCAAACATTTTCTTCATCGAAATCTGTTTTGAGGCATTCTGAAATGATTCCTGGATTTTAACGCTTTTATATATATATATATATATATATGTATATATATATGTATGTGTCATTCCAGACGATAACTCTCGATAGAATTGAGATAAAAACTTCGTTCTTTCGCCAAAAAATCAAGCATTTCAAAAGAAAGGATGAGTTCGTTGGACAACACTTTTTGAGCACATTAAATTGGTAAAATTTCAAAAAATGTACTTAAAAAATCACTAAAAAAGGCAAAAAACCGCTAAAAAATTAACAAATTTCTATTTTTTAGCAGAATGCTACTCGAAAAAAATTAATCGAACATGAACTAGGACATTTAAAAATTCAAGCACAAAATTGTACTAAAAAATGTACTTAAATTTCATTAAAATAAGCTAAAAATCAATAGGAACACTTGAAAAAATTGTAAAAATCCACAAAATCGTTTTTTCATTGAAATATTACTGACAAAAAGTTAGTTTGCTATAAAATGTATAATAACATTTTTATTTGTCCCCAATGTGCTCAAACTTCAACAGAATTTAACATAAATGTAATAAGACCATTTATGAAAATTCGCTCATACGATCATGCTGCATGACTGGAACTTTTTATGTATGTATGTATGTATGTATATATGTATGTATGTGTCATTCCAGACGATAACTGTCCGTAGAATTGTGCTAGAAACTTCAAACAAATTTTAAAATGTTAAGGGCACAAAACGAAAGTTCAAGTTCGTTGGCCAGCTTGATCGGATTACATCTTCGGGTTGAAATTTTCAAAAATGTAGTCAAAAATTTCAAAATAGCCTGTTTTTTGCGATTTGTCGTGCGAAATAATTTTTTCAGCATACTAACATGTGGTATATTCGGAACCAGCGTAAAATTTCCTATAAGAATATGTATCAAGTTTTCAAAAATTTCAAAGTTGAAAAATCAGTCAAAAATCGAAATAATGCCGTTCGCTGGTTGTAAAAATCGGTAATATTCTTCAAAAATTCGCTCATGGGGTCATGCTGCATGACTGGACTTTTTTATTATATTGATTTCGTTTTGCATTGTGCTAGGGCATTCCATTGACATCGTGAGGTTTTGCAGACTGTTGAGTAATTTCATGATATACGAGGCTCTTGCAAAACGGCAGACGTGAAACCTTTTCTACATACCAATACAATTGATAACAAATCGTTTCATTGGATTCGCTCAGAGGTTTAGCCTCTTTGATAACCATGATGTTTTAATCTGACTTGATAAGGTTGTCCAGGCCCCCCAGGGCTTCTCAAATGCGAATCACGTGAGGCTCATCTTAAGTTGATCTTTGACCGGTCAGATCCTTGACAGGACCGGCCATTCAAACGATACTCTTCCCTTGGCCTGTGTAGGTCACACGGACATTTTTAACTCCCAAATCTACGTCACATGTGACGTATTCCGCTCTTTACATTCGACATTTCTACTTTAGGTTTGTGGGTGCCTTTCTGATCCTATGATTTATATCTACCAGCACCTATTTAGTATGAAGATAGCGGTCAGGCGACGGGCTTATGTTAATAAGGAATCGAGACAATAGGATGGTATTGCGCTACACGCGCTAAATTAACCATAAAATTCTCCATATCTAGGTCAACTACGGAATAATTGAGAATGCCGGTTGAATAACGACCACAAGGGTATATTTGAAGAAGTCACCAATTAGCTGATTCCAAATTATTCCGTATTTTAATTAGCCCTGCTGATCTTACGAAATCAATCCGCTAGCGGCGTTTCTAAGATACCTGTAAATATCCATTCCTTCTTTGAATGCCCGCATCTGCGTGATATCTGACTGCTCATCCGCTTCTTCGTCGGCTGTCGAAATCGCTAGAGAAAACGAAGAAAATTAACCGACTAACCTTCCATTAAACTTGTTTACGATCAGTTCCTGATCTCCCAACTTGCGCCTTCCACTGGACCACATATCAGGAATACTACTAAATCACGGTAAATTCCAGTGATTTTAAGGTCCGATCTCGATCCGGTATTGCACACCTTTCTGATGAAGGGCTTTCTGCTGCCTTAATGAGAACTTTTTGCAAATCTTCTTCACTTTCTCTCTGGCCTACTTGGATTCGTCAACATCATGGCCTCTGACATTTCTGTTTTAACTTAGATACGAATTTCCTAATGTTTATTTATATCGGATTTCATTTCTGTTGCAGTAACGCAGTCGGAACAAGATAGGTCATGTATACTTCTAATCAGAATACAAAGGAGAGGAGGGGAATGGCTGTGGGTGCATTGTGTTCTGCAAGTCAAGGAAAATATGGAAAATAGCCAACAACCTCTGATAGTCGCCACGAATCAAGTACTAAGGTAAGACCATTTAGACATGATCTCATCAGCCGTCTTTTATATTATTCTATAGTTAGTTTATTCATCATGTAAGAATAAGAAGGCATTCGGATAGAACAAAATAACATGGAATTGTTGTTCGTTCATTTCAGGGATAGCGATCGTAATCATGGCGTCATGATTACGTGATCGGTTGCATTAGACACAAACCCAACTCCAAACTTTATCTTCTTGTTTAAGAAAATGGATGGATACTACTTATAATTGTAATCCTTAACCTTCACTTCATTCTTGAGCATTTCAGTTCAGTTAGGAGTCAACCTGAAGTCTGCAGGGTTTTTAGGCAATGAGAGGGCAGCCGAATCTTACATTACTTTCGAAAATAACACAGGAATTAGATTTTTTTTTTTTTTTTTTTTTAAGAAAAATGTGCGTCTTTCTATACTTAACTGATTTGACCCGTAGAATCGATGTAAGATAATTCTGGTTTCTGGCATTAACGGTGCGATTCCGTTGTAAAAATGCGCAATTCCGCTCTAAAAGTGCAAACATTGTGAAATACGGAGTTTTTTAATGTATTCAATTGCCCCATGTAATACATGGTATGGGGGTATTTTTTGGTGCTGAACCTCATATTGATGTACATTTATTGAACTTCGTGAAGTGCTGATGGCAGCCCCGGTTTGGTGGCAGACATGAAGGTTCATGGTGTGTGGGACCGTGAGAGACCTGCGTTTTTTTGATACCCGCGTTATAAGTCTCTTACACTTCCATGGACTGGCCAACCATCTCTCGCCATGCTGCCCAAGCCAAGCATGCGAAATACGACAGAATAGCCGATGATCTGAGAGGGTCTTTCACGCCACTCGTGATTTCATGCGATGGAGCAATGCATAAAGAGTATGACGCTTTTCTCAAGAATGCCTCCCTACGCCTTGCCAACAAATGGTCCAGATCCTACGCTCAAGTGATGATGTGGACGCGAGTGAAAACTCAATTCTCCGTCCATCGAGCAGTGTCCATGAGGCTAAGAGGCCCAAGGAAACAAGTCCGAGGACTCGGACTGGAGGACGGAGCAGCAATTTGGCTCCCACAAGACTAACTCCTCACACATTTACGCTCGCTTGCTCGCACGCTCGCAAAAAAAAAAAAAAAAAAAAAAAAAAAACTTTTGGCATAAATCAATTTTAATTTTTGGCAAACTTTTGGCATAAGTACCAATTTGAACTTTTGGCAACTCATTTTGAACTTTCGGCAAATCCATTACGTTTCGACAACTACTGGAGTCCTTTTCCACCTTCATTCCTTCTACAATGTTCAATAAAGTGTTTTTTCTCTCTCTCTCTCTTTCTCTCTCTCTCTTTATTGATATTTGCAACAAAAACTTGGGAAAACACCGAGAAACTACATGTTTGATGAAGGTAGATGAGCTGGTTCTGTGTGCCTCACGTTCCCACCCTTATGTGTGACACACAAGTGTTGAAAGGACGCTAGTGCACTCTACTGGATGTTTGATGAAGGTAGATTAGCTGCTTATGTGTGTGACATACTACATACCGAATACAGGACGGATTTCGGTCACATAAGTGTTGAAAGGACGCCAGTACACTCTAGTGTATGTTGGATGATCTAGTGTGCTGGTTCTGTGTGTACGCATACGTACACACGTATATACATTTTAGTAGGCTATTTGCTGAGTGGAAATGAGTACGAAAAAAAGCAATTCTGGGCAATTTTCTGGCGTATACTCAAATTTGTGTTGCAAATGCCCTTCGAGTGTTGAAAAAGATATCTAGACACGTTCTCATGTTTTAGGAAAGATACGTCTCTATCATAGGCCCCTTTGGACCGTGGGTGGGTGGTGACGGAGGGGATGACCAAGCAGGGGGAGCATTAAACAGTATCCCGAACCATAAATAGCCTCTCAACGAGCACTGGAAGGATGCAAATTCAAAGCAGCTCTCTGTCGGCAGCCGTGGCGGCATAGCTAAGCAAATTTTTCACCGCTGAAGGCAACGCCGTCTGATGTATTGAATATCAATCAAGCTGCGAGCGGTCAAGCGCGGATTAGCGCTGCCTTCGGAGCTTGTCTTGTTATCCTCATTAGTCCTGCAGACAGTCGGCCTATTTTTCCCGTCCCATAAAAACGGATTCCCACATTATGAGATACAAATTACTCGAATCGGCCCCTTGTCACTGGGAACTGCTTGGTGGCGGGCATTTCAAGGAGTGCAGAATACCACAATCACTGGAGATTTTCCATTATTTAGTTTTCCCTTCTCTCTCTTAACAAGGATTCAATTACAACCACCAACCTGCAGTAGCAATCATGATAATTTAGTGTTCGGATAATTTAATTATGCGTGACTTTTGAAGAGAAATAACTTGTGCAGTTACAATTATTCAAATAACCGAAAATCCTGTGCAACATTATACCAAACAACAATAAACTTTTAATAAATTCGAGTTTGGAGCCGGGTTCTACGTATTTTTTCACGCTGAATCGAATGGTAACTTTTGCAGATCTCCCAAACTCGATATAATAGAGTTTTTCACTTAAACTAACTAGTTTTACCCTTAAAAATACATATAATTGAGCATAACAAATGAACTAAAAATTCGTGAGTTAAAGTGAAAAATTTGGTTATAATGGAGTTGGGGAGATCTGCAAGCACTACCATTCGATTCAGCGTGAAAAAATACGTATAAACCGACCTAAAACTCGAATTTTCATTCAGGGTCACTTTTCTCAAAAACCCTCGATTTCATAGAAAAAACCATGTTTTTTCAACATAAACATACTTTTCTCCCCTAATTTGCAGAGTAAAAGTAAAATTCACTAGACCGTTCAAAAGCTGACAGTTTGAGAATGTTTTTTGGAAGAGCATCCTCCCATACTGGAAGCAAAAATCGGAAGAAAAAACGTGAATTTTAAATTGTTTTTCTTATTTTGTACTTTGGTCTCTTTTTTACCAATTAAAACTGACAAAAAAAACTTTATTTTATATCAGGTTTATTGGAAATTTAACGTTATTTCCAACGGTATGCTAAAATTTGGGAAGACTTTGGAAAATGAGGAAGTTAGGGTCGTTTTAATGTCATAAGGTACAAAACACGAAAGAAAACTCGAAAACAAAGCGTTAAAAAAAATATAAAAGAGGAACGTTTGATCGGAAATGAGTTCTGGAATCGACCCCATGATTGTTGGCCAAATTCGGTGTAGACAGCATGTATGTGTGTAGATAGATAGATAGTTAGATAAATGATTTATTGACATGACAGAAATTATAACGAAAATAATAAAATTTATAATATATAGGAAATTAAACAGACCATTATTGATGTTAGTGTTGTCAACTTAATGTCATACTCATTAAAGCAGTACAACAAAGGACGATTCCTCAAAATACAGTAAAAAGAAAAAGAAAAAAAAGAAAGAAAATGTTTCTATAAAAACTAAAGTAGGTACATAATTGGAATGCAACGTGGAACCAGGTTATTTTGTCACATAGGTACTAGCCATAATATTTTCTAAGGGGATGTAACTGAAATCAACCTAGCTTTTTGTATCCATCTCGGTTACTATTGAAAGGTGATTTCAGAACTCTAGGTAAAGATTTGTGCACTACATGTATTAAATAGCGAGGGTTTTTTGTAACAGAGTTGTTTTTGTATGAGGGTTTGTAAAATTACCATCCAAGCGGAATCTTGTTGGGTATGCGTGTCCTGTTTCAGCAGAAATTATTTCAGGATATTTATAATAATATAGTAACAGGTTTTTAACGTACAACTGCCTAATTAAGAAGTGTACGCTTAAATTGAATACTTCCACCGAACTGAATGTTTTGGGCTTTTTTAAGCATACCCTCAATATACATTTCTGTAATGTAGCCAGAGGTTTCAATGATGTTTTATATGTGCCACCCCATACAATAATTCCTTGTTGAATTATGGATTGCACTAGTAGACTTACATATACTATTTTTATGTTTGTGGGGGATAACATCGAACGTAGATTGTAAAATATATGTATGAATTTCTTTAACTTTTCCACTAAATACGATACGTGGCCCTTCCATGAAAGTTTATCATCAATGATGACCCCCAGGTACTTATGCTCATGAACTCTTTCAATAGGAATGCAGGAGCACCCTCCTGAGCAGGTATGGATTCGGAATCTGTGATCTAGCTGTGATTGCGTCATATCATCTGCATTTCCAATTAATAAGTATTTTAATAGTGTTAATAGTTCTAGTGTTCTAGAACTTAGTCTTTGAAAAGATGTTATGTTGACGATGTACAATATGTTGAGTGAATCTGTGACGTGTATAAGTGAATTTGACATGTAATACAAGCAACAATGCAGGAGAGGTTCACGATGTAATTTATACCGGGCCTGATATTTGTCACCGACTTTAGTTTTTATCAGAGACCGCTGTGGGGCGTAATTGTAGGAGTCGCTCCCTGAAGAACGGGAACGGGGTAAGGGGGGCTGGTGCGGCGGTGAAAAAACTTCATTTTATATCAGGGTTATGGGAAATTAAACGTTGTTTTCAACTGTATGCTCAAATTTGGGAAAACTTTGGAAAATGAGGAAGATTGGGCCGTTTTAATGTCATAAGATACAAAACACAAAAGAAAACTCGAAAAAAATGCGTTAAAAACAAAATAATAATAATAAAATAAAATAAATAGCTAAGAGGAACTTTCGTGCGGAAATGAGTTCTGGAATCGACCCCTTGATTTTGCCAAAATTTGGTGTAGACACCATGTAGGTATATGTACTAGAACTTAGTCTCAGAAAAGATGTTATGTTGACGATATACAATATGTTGAGTGAATCTGTGACGTGTATAAGTGAAGTTGACAGTTAATGCAAGCAACAATGCTGGAGAGGTTCACGATGTAATTTATACCGGGCCTGATATTTGTCACCGACTTTAGTTTTTATCAGAGACCGCTGTAGGGCTTAATTGTAGGAGTCGCTCCCTGAAGAACGGGAACGGGGAAGGGGGGCTGGTGCGGCGGTGAAAAAACTTCATTTTATATCAGGTTTATTGGAAATTAAACGTTGTTTCCATTTGTATGCTCAAATTTGGGAAAACTTTGGAAAATGAGGAAGATTGGGCCGTTTTAATGTCATAAGATACAAAACACAAAAGAAAACTCGAAAAAAATGCGTTAAAAACAAAATAATAATAATAAAATAAAATAAATAGCTAAGAGGAACTTTCGTGCGGAAATGAGTTCTGGAATCGACCCCTTGATTTTTGCCCAAATTCGATGTAGACACCACGTACCTATGTGTTCTAGAACTTAGTCTTAGAAAAGATGTTATGTTGACGATATTCAATATGTTGAGTGAATCTGTGACGTGTATTAAGTGAAGTTGACTGTTAATTAATGCAAGCAACACTGCTGGAGAGGTTCACGATGTAATTTATACCGGGCCTGATATTTGTCACCGACTTTAGTTTTTATCAGAGACCACTGTAGGGCGTAATTGTAGGAGTCGCTCCCTGAAGAACGGGAACGGGGGAAGGGGGGCTGGTGCGGCGGTGCCATCAACTTCTTCAGCCCTTCTTTGCCTGTATTGCGTCCGCCGGTTCCACCTTCAGAACCATGAGACAGTTCTAATCGCTGTAAAGTGTACAGTAACGCCGGTAATCATTCCCCTAATGGAGTCCCATCCCAGAAAGAAACGCCTGCTTCCCCTATCCCTTGATTACCTTCCTAATCCTCAACGCGATGATGGCATCAATGGGTGAGCCCCAGTGTGGGTTTTTTCTCCACTATTTTTCGCCCATGGCTCCGCAAGTAATGCCTTCATTCAGGTTTCTTTAAGGGGACCGCCGCCTTGGATCTGTGAACTGAACTCGGAAAGGTGATGATGTCGCTCAGATCTGAGTGTTGTTCCATACAATCCGCAGAATGCAGTACATGTTTCGTAACTTATCTAAGTTGTAGGATTCAGCACTAACAAGGAGAACGCACTACAATCTACTTTGACAAGTTCGTTATGTTTATTTTTTGATAAAATAATTTTGGTGAAAGATATACATTAAGGTGCAATAGATTGGGTATCCTCGTTCAGAAGCCGGAGAAATGGGTCTTATAAATGGAAGACTACAGGGAAAAAGTAGGATAAGTGTCATTTTCGCAATTGTGCAGCAGAGCATTTTTTGTTTGGAAAACGCCACTATTGTTCACATATGGAATTTAAAAATTCAAAACGTATACCAAAACGTTGTTCAAGTTCATGTAACTGTATACTCAAATTTTCACAATTAATTCACTGTTAAGGTCAGAAAGCCAGCTAACACCGAAAATCCAATTCTATTGGGGAAAAAGAGGGTATCTCGATGCATTGCCGGTTTTCTCTATGGTATTCTCAGCCCAAAAAGGAGAGTGAACACAATATTTTCAGCCCCGAAACATAAATTGTATTTATAAAACATTCAAAACTTAATAAAATACAATACTTTACTGTTGTTGACAATAAATGTTTAGAAACTAAATGTTGTAATTTGTTTATTCGGAAATTCTGAAGCAGGGATAGTCGCAATATACGCTTCTAGGGCTAAGGTTCTTTGCTAGCTTTTTTAGGTCTGATTTTGCTAAAATATGCACTCGTTTTGGAAGAGCAAAACTGCATCATCAACTGTTGCAGATCATCATGTTTTTCCCTCGTGATCGTAAGTGATTTCTTGTAGGCTCGATTTGGGAAGTGAAATTCGTTATCACGGAGCTGCTAATTGGTTCTTGGTAATGTCTTCGAAAATCGTTATTTTTTCATATTTTTCTTATTCCTTGGAGGATTCGGAATTACAATAGAGCTAGTCCAGGCTCTACTGTAGGTATCCCGACGGTACGTCAGTCTGGGATGGTTTATGTGCACGTTCAACTCTCGAGGCGCTCAAGTTTTCCCCAGTACCACTTTCCCCCGTTCTTCCCCTGTACACTTTTTTTCGCCAGCGACTTTCGGCTCTTTGGACTCGTTTTTCCCCAATACTGAAGTGCCTATCGTGTTCGCCATACAAAAATCTATAAGAATCCGTCACTAAATCATTTCGAGAAACAATTGCAGTTATTCCCTTTTTCCCCTGTAGTCTTCAATTAGAAAACGGCTCCACTACAAAATGTGAAACACGCTCCATCCCCATACATGTGACTAACACGAGCTCAAATCCCCCCCACCGCCTCATGCTCATCCACCACTTTCCTAACCATTTCTCATGACATATTTCATAAATCATCATTTCTCTGCTGAAATGATAGTTATGAAATTAAACATGACATATGCTACTAGAATGCAGGATTCGTACTCGTGTTCTTAACCATATCGAAGCAAATTTCAGTGGCATGACCGCCGATCATAGATTGCTAAATCTAAATAATGCTGTACTAACAATTGATCCCGTATCTGCATTTTTGACAATATGAGTTAATGGTAACCCCCCCCCCCTTCCCCAGTTTGGAGGGATGGTTTCTTTCGATTTTGCTAGTCTCGAAGTCCGATCTCAATGGTAAATGCCTCAAATTGGCCTACAACTATCGCATTAACTACGTTTTGGTTCAATTTACTAATAACAATCCCGGAACTGGCCTTTTCTAGAGCAAAACTCGCATCTGGTCGTATCGATTATTCTATTAGTATTCAGGTACATACGAATTACGACCACTCCAGATAAGAATTCATTTCAATTTTGTATTAGAAAAAACGTATCAATCTCATTGCTAAACAAAAACTCGTATGTGCAACAGATACGAGGAAATCGCCTACTACATAATATATGTTCTACACCTTTTTTTGCAATTTTCTGACCAAATAATGTTTTTCCAGCCACACCGCGAGAAATTTTCTTTGAATGAATGCTTTTAGAGCTCGAGACAACGTAAAATAGAGCTAATATCAGGAATCTAGAGAAGCATTTTCCCAAAAGTAGAGTTTGGTCAGATACGGGATCTGTTCTAACTGCAGAATAGTTGGTATCATTAACACCGATTAATTATTATTAGGTAAACTTGAACAAAGAGTTAGTCCACATTTTGATCCTTGAACGCTGCAGCATGAGTAGTATGATTGCACCATGGCCGCGCGATCAATTTGACCTCAAAGACCTTCCCTCTTTCACCTCCTGCCCTTGGTGTTATAACTCTTGCCCTATCCAATAATCGTTAGACCTTGCCTAATCTCTAACCTAACATGTGAATATCTAACCGTAAATATAAAGGATAGTTGCACCAGTGTCCACAAATAGCAAATGAATGTCATTCATTATAATCAATATGCGATAATAATGAGAAAAATGGTTCTAAATACGCCCTAAATGATTAGGTAGGTACCCAAAGGTTTGGTATTTCTGTACTGGGTAGCTCTTCTACGCCGGAGACTTGTCTACAATCATTAAACGATGGTTAATTATAACGAAGAATATACATTTTATTATTATCACTGCAAAGACGTAGACGCCTACCAAATAAAATTTAATTAAATGTAATAAATTACCTTTTTCTTCGTCATTTTTTTTTTTTTTTCTTCTCTCTTTATTGGTTTCGCTTCTTCAAAGGCGCATAGGGGTAGTGGAAGCATTGTTTTCACTTTTGAGAGATGAAAATTGTTTTGTCTCCAAAATCATAATTCCCACTCGCATCTTTCGTTATAGACCATTCTGAACAGCTTTCTTTCCGTGTCTGCTTGTCGTGTGTCCGAAAATCCTTGTAACAAGTATTTTTTTCCACCGCTTTCATCCGATTTTGATTAAATAATCAGAAAATGTGCGGATTAGAGTGTAGATGTTCCCTCTCAGTTACATCGATCCCAAATAAATACTGAACTCTCTGCCTGCGCAAATGTAAATTCCATCAAGTATCATTTTCTCACGCCCTGGTCGTCCGATCACGCTTAAATTTGGAGGATAGTTGTAAGAGATCAATTTGAACATCCCATATCAGTTTCAACCCGATCGTATCAATAGTACCTCCCGCGTACTAAAATTTTATGAATATTTACTGAAAAATCCCTTAAAACTCCCTAAAAAAGGGAACATTTTCGAATACATTTTGAATTGAATAATAATATGTCGAACTAGTTTTGTTGTCATAAAACTGGTAGATGTAAATTTTTCGTTTTCAAAAAACCAATGTAACTTAATGTAATTGTACAGCTATGTTCCAATTTAACTATTTTACTATGTTTCACCACTTATGATTTGCTTCCATGTTAACCATCATTTTCCTTCACAAAAGTTCTAACCCCATATACCAATGACAGCCAAAAAATTGCACTTACTTTGAAAGTTTTTCGAAATCTCGATTTTTCAATATTTCGGTCATTCAATTCCATACTTTAGGGTTGATCGAAACATATACCAAAGTTCTAGGACCAACTCATATGTGATTTTTGAACCAAGTTGCATAAACTTTTGTCCAGAAGTTTCGGGGAAAAGAACTGGACGCTCAACGGCTACAGCGGACGGATTAAAAGAAAAAAACATTTGATTTTTGCGTTCTACGTATCTTGAAACGTAAACCAACAAATTTCGTGGGGGTTGAACGATTGTTTCTTGATCGATTAGAAAGGTTCATTATTGAAATTAATAAACCAAAATTAATATTCATTCAGTTCATGTATTTAAGACTTGAAGCTAATCAAAAGATTCTTAACTAAATCAGGATTAATCAATTGTTTGTAAAAATTTCAAGGTAGGCACCTACCGCGAAAGTTTAAATCACTAAGAATGAGTTAGTTTTTACTTCCCCACTACCGAAGGTTGGGAGGCTTTGTGTTCGTGATTGAAGTCAAAAAAATTGTTGACCTCCAAAATCAAAATTTCCACTTGCTTTTTGCGTTTCAGAGGTCGCTGATAAGTTTTGGTTTCATCTCTGTCTGTCTGTCTGTGGTAAATCCTTGTCACTCCCAAACTGTACCAAGTTTCAGTCCGATTCTGATGAAAACATCATGAAAATTTCATTTTCATTGGATTAATAGTAGCCTGTGCGCATACGCAAACATAATTTTCTTATAACGTCGATTTATCAATCATTTCGACTCGTACTTCGTTTTCCAACAAATTCTATACGTCCATGTTAAAATATGTGAGGAAGCTATACTGCCCACCCAACTTGGCAGATGTTTTCTGATAATTTTGAGTCACATTGAGATGACCTGTCAATCCATCTCTTGGAATTCTTTCTTCCCCTACAATCATCCTAATCTATCATAGAATGAATACTTTAGTATACACCTATAGGTATTTCTACTCTTAATCTATTTGTTCTGGCATTTGGAAGAAGAAATACAAGCTGCTTTCAGTTTTTGCGAGCGCTTTCGGGAGATACTATGTGGCCTTCCTCAGGCTCTTAATTTATTTCCACAGTATGAAATACACTATAATAGAACATGACTTCTGGAAAAATCCTCCACAAACAACCCCCCAGTCACTTTATTCTCCAAACCATCAACATTAGTAGGCAAATAATCTGCCCATCAATAAAAACTTATAAATCTAACAAATTTCGAGCAAACTTCCAACAAATATACAGAATAACAAATAAAAATATATAATAATGGGCCCTATAATCAAATAATAACAAAAAGAGGTAACAAACTTACAACAATCAACAAGCTACCTCTTTCTGCTTCTCTATCCCTTCCATCATCCAACTCCATACAGCAAGCCAACTCCAGCAACTAACCGCATCAACTGAAAAAAAGTACAGTCATGCAGCATGACCCCATGAGCGAATTTTTGAAGAAATCTTCGACATTTCAGTCGCTATTGATCGTGTAATTTTAGTTTATGATTTTGATAGAAAAACATGGAATCAAATTATTAAAAATAATTAGGAGGTACTCATACTTTTTTCTAAGCCACAGTCAGTATTAAAGCTACATCAAGTCCTAAAACAGGTGAGCGTAAACATTAAAGAGAGCGACCGAGAGAATCGGAGGACGGAATATTTCACAGAGTAAACTCATCAGTTGTGATTACATTTTTTTTTTTTTTTTTTTTTTTTTTTAAACAAGCACCTACTACCTACGTTTTAAACAGCATGGTTCTAGGATTGGTTATACAGGGATACTTCCATAAGAGTAGTTCAATCTGAATTTGGACAATGTTACATGCAAATATTACCGATTTTTACAACTAGCGAACGGCATTATTTCGATTTTTGACTGATTTTTCAACTTTGAAATTTTTGAAAACTTGATACATATTCTTATAGGAAATTTTACACTGATTCCGAATATACCGCATGTTAGTATGCTGAAAAAAAATATTTCGCACAAACAAACCGCCAAAAACAGGCAATTTTGAATTTTTTGACTACATTTTTGAAAATTTCAACCCGAAGATGTAATCCAATCATGCTGGCCAACGAACTTGAACTTTCGTTTTGTGTCCTTAACATTTTAAAATTTGTTTGAAGTTTCTAGCACAATTCTACGGACTGTTATCGTCTGGAATGACACATACATACATAAAAAAATGCGTTAAACTTCAGAATATGATTCAGAATAGCCTGAAACGGATTTCTGCATAAAATTTTTTCAAAAATTCTCATTCTACAAATTTTGAGGCGAGAGCAATAGCTTAATTTTCTTCAAAAATTCGCTAACATACATTTTTCCCTCAAAAAACTTCCCCCAACATCAATCCCTACCATCACATTACACCATACCATTAACCACCTACCTTGTCTCCTCGTCTCCTCCAAAAATAGTATAGTAAATCTCCCAAAAGCGCTCGCAAAAAAACTGAAAGCTAAAGCGGTGTTTCTTCTTCCAAATGCCAGAATAAGATGATCGACACAGAAAATCTAGACAATTAATCTATTTGTATGCACCTCAATCTATCTACATCATAATACAATAAGACAATATTACATATCGAATTCAAACAAAGTATAGCATAGGTAGGGTGGCCAACGCGGGTGGCTGCCTGCGTGTGTTCTACCACTCGTTTGTTTGGTTGGCGGGCCTGGAGCTTGGCTCGGAAGGTTGGGATCGCACATTGCCCCATTTCACACTAATCGCACCTCGCAATCACCCACATAATTAAGTCAAAGGTAGGAAAGAGGGGTTGGTGAGCCCCAAAGGGAGAAGCGGGGGGGTAGAAGTGTACTTTGGACTTCGTAGCAGGGTTAACTTCTATAATTAACTAGCTTCTCAAACGTTCTTCTTCGTCGCATCTTTCCATCTCTGTTCCTACCGCCATGACCTCTCTATTAACCTGAGAATAATTAAAGGCAAAAGCCCCTCGCTCTTCCCTGCATTTGGTCTTCACCAGGAATCTCCCCTGTTTTGTCTGCTCTACTTGTGAATTCAAAGGCTCATTGCATATTCCAGATCTTTATAACCTTGTGGCTCAGGCTGAGAGTTTTAACACCAACCTCAGTTCACCTCCTCCACATCCAGGACCTGGTTTCTATTAATAAATTGCCAGAGCAGGATCCGAAGAGATATTTTCTAATTTCAATTTCCCTGTGGGGTACCAACAGCCGGGTTGTCACTGGCTTTTATAACGATTTATAATTCACCTACCTTCACTTCCACGGTCTCCAACAAGTTAACACAGAACAAATCGAACTGATGTTCTTGCGTCGTTAATAATTATAAATATTTCATGAATGGATATTTCCCTCATACATATGGCAACTTGTGAATGCAAGATGAACTTTTGTGGCTGTTAACCTTCATCGCAAGTTCCGTTCCAGCAGACTGTAAAACCAAGCATCAAAATCTGCAAATCACAAGTGAACTATCAGTTTCATCTCAGCAATCAGCATTTCGGTTATGTAAAAGCGAATCTTATAGTATGTTATATATCAAGGTTACTTTTGATAAATACCATAGCAGTGATGATTCAATTATTTCTCAGCAGGTAGCGCTATCAAGGATTCGCCTTCCATTAGCCCGCCATTATCAACAACTGTAATAATTGTACAGAAATATTTTAAATCTAGTGCAGTGAAAAATAAACTAGTTTTAGACAAAGTTGCTGTTTGTTCGTTTTTTTCAGTGTGAGAACATATAAATTGATTTTTTAACGAAATTTCCTATCTTCCCTAGTCCATCAGATGTAACCCGGTACGCCCCATCAAGTCCGAGATATATATTTTTCTGATCCAGTTATACATAGAACACTCAAATAGAACATGAAATAAGTTTTCAAGAAGACACGTGTCACAGGCTGAACACACAGTATTTGAAGAAATTTTGTAATTGTAATTCCTAACTTTAATTGTAAAATGGTTTTTACTTGCCAATCTTATTTGTGCAAATAACTTTTTAAATTGAAAAGGGACATTATGGTAATTCAAATAATCGTTAAATCCATCCTGCGCTATCACAAGCCAATAGTAATCATTATAGGAGCCAGCAAATACCGCATCAACATCTTTATTTTTAAGAAAGATTTCAGCATCCTCTACAAGAAAAATTTTACCTGGACTCTTCCTAGGTCAGGACAATATTTCAGCCCCCAGATCTCTGCTCCGTAGAGAATAGTAGAACGGACAATGGAATTGAACAGCATGATTCCAGTGTTCCACGAGGCCGCTTTGGATTTAACAAATGATGAGATAACTACGTCTGACATCGTTCTTGCTTTTGAACACATTACCTTTGAATTTTCGCAAAGCAAAGATGAGCTACTAAAGGTTACACCTAAATAGTTTGCATACTCAACTATCTCAATCGGTCTCCCATCAACATCAAGCACTAGATTGCCATACTTGAACCTCCCAAGATGGAACACTAGAACTTTAGTTGTATTTAACTGGAGGCTATTAGTCGCACAATATTCGCTCAGAATTTTTAATTTTTTCTTAAAATCAGGTACTGATTCAGCCAATATCGCTTGGTCATCAGCATATTCATTCAATAATTATTATTATTCGAATACCCGACACTGACCTATCCTCAAAAAACCCATTTAAATCGGCGATGAACAAACAAGATAAGGTGGCAGACATTGTTTCCCCTTGTAAAACTCCAGTTGCTACTCCCACACTATTTGATATACCAGCTGGAGTTTTTATACTTATCGAGACGGATTCATATATAGCAATAACAATACCTAACATATTCCTGCTCATTCCAAAACTCTCTAATTTACTCCACAACAGTCCTTGATTAATACTGTCAAAGGCTCGACATAGATCAACCAAAATTGTGAATAAATATCTACCTTTTAATAAGTAAACAAATTTGATCCATAGCATTGAGAACAAAATATTGTCAGCGCATGACCTTCCACTTCGGAAGCCCGATTGTGATTCTGGAATTAACCTAAATTCTTCCGCCCATCTATTAATTCTTTTATTTAACACCCCTGTAAACAGCTTAAGTGAAAATTAGCCAGCGTGATCGCCCTATAACAGTACGGATCAAACAAATCCCCCTTTTTGAAAATCATTGCGGCTATAAGTGACACCCAATGTTCTGGAAGCCTACCACTAAGAAACACTTTGTTAAATAGCTCAGTTAAGTACTCCACACAGTTGTCCGGTAGATTTTTGAAAAATTCGTATCCAAGTCCGTCCATCTCGGGCAATTTCCCATTTTGGTTCATTATTTCCAATAATAAGCCTATGTGATCGTGTAGCAAAAAATTTTTATAACCCCCCCCCCCCCCCCCCCCCCCCCTCAAACTTTGTCACTTTACGTTTCAAGGTGCGTAGAATCAAAATTAGAAATGGCCGTCCGCCGTTCGGGCCATAAAAGGCATAAGAATTGACATTAAAAAAATCTGTTCTTTCGCACATACACTCCATTTGGGGTCCAGTTGGTCCTAACGTTTAACCATCCCGATCGCTTTACTCGCATAGATGCTATGGGCCGAAAACGGGCGAAAAAGTTGCTTTTTCGAGGCTTTGAGTGTTAAACTTACGCACGCACGCACGCCTGGCACGCTTGGCAGGGGGTCACGGTTGGTGGTGAGGGGGGGTGAGGGGGGGTGAGCGGAGTGGTGGCTGGAGTGACCAGGGGCGTAGCAGAGGGGTGTAGGAGAATGGATATTTATTACTTTTACGTGTTATACCCATATAATACACCGCGGCACCATGAGGTGGGTACGGCGTTCTTCCGAGGCATGAATATATGTTTTTTTCTAGGTCATATTTGTGTGTTAATACCAATGCTTTTCCTACGCATATTTAATAACATATCCTCTCGACTTTTCGTACGTACTTAGGTTATGATATTATTAAGGCAATAACTATTTGAATAGATAAGAGGTCAAATCGAGAAATATAAACATGCGTATATAATTATAGAAGTATAGGTTGTGGCAACTCGAAATAGGACACGCCGAGGAGTCTGGTGGAGTTATGACGTACGCAAGCCAACTAAAACTACGATCAAACTCAATTGAAAAAATAATAAACCTTTGTGAAATAATTTGCAGCGTTTTATTTATTTAATGTATTTGAACATGCATGTTCTTTACATTCGAGTATGCTTTACTAAAAATACATAATTGAAACAGTTCTTGTGTAAACATCATTAACGTAGTGTTTTCAATACCCAGCTGAATCAACTATAAGAGTACAAAATTTAGAAATTTTTGAAAAATCCATATCCAAGTCCGTCCATCCCGGGCGATTTCCCATTTCTTAAAGATACGAACTAAGGAATCCAATCATAGTTACAATTTTGTTTTGGCAGATAGACAGTTTGTAGAATTTCTTCATTTTTGCCCAAAGGGAGGTATGTTGAATGTACTTGAAAAATTCGAAATTATCAAAAGTTACAGGTCTGGTAAATGTTTAAATATATTTCACCACTGATAGGTCCATTTCTGTAGAGCTTGGAATTATCCCTTCACACTGTTGAAACCATATTTAGTTATTTCCCCCTTTCACTTCATCTGGTTAGCTATAATCCCCTTTCACTTTGTATGCACTTAATTGGTTGTACCTCCTGCCCCTTTCGTTTCTCTCGACCAATGGGATTCAATCTCCCTTCACCTGTCACTATATAAGCTTTGTCCTTTCTAATGTGTCTTCTGTTATTGTTTGTTACTGATGATGGCCTAACCGTCGAAATCGATTTAACATTGTAACTCTTTATTTTTTGTGGAAATAGACTACGTTTTTCACTAACTTCCGTTTTCTTAAAGTTAAACCACTCAAACAGTCCAGTGCTTCAAATTCAATTCCAGCACCTCCTCTAAACAGCAGGTACTAATTCTGTACCTCAGAGGTCGATTATCGTAAGTGACATTTTGGCGATTTTACAGGAGAGCCAAAAGAAGTTGTGGGCACACCTATTTTGATCCCTATGGCCCATTCTGATGACTTTATCATGCTCAAATTAATTAATTTGAGCATGATAAAGTCATCAGAATGGGCCATAGGGATCAAAATAGGTGTGCCCACAACTTCTTTTGGCTCTCCTGTAAAATCGCCAAAATGTCACTTACGATAATCGACCTCTGAGGTACAGAATTATAAGAACTGAAGCTTTTTTTCTGAGAGTCTCTCAAGCGCTGAAGAAGCATCTTGGAAAAGTCAAGTCAAGTTGAAGCCGGCGGAAGACACAGAAGGACACTCGTCCATGTTGGGAGGTCTATGGGGCCGCTGCGGAGGTCATTAGAGTTTTACACTTTTTAACGCGACAGTTTTTGTTGACTTTGTCTCCTCTCTTTTGTAGTTCCCACCGCTGGCTTTAATAAAGATTAATTTCTCGGAAGTTTTTCATAACTGTCCCTCACTGGGGAATTCACTCTTACCCCCATAGGCCTCCCGCCCTTCCTACTTCTAGGCCGATGATTCATTTCCATCGAGGTGTTTACGGTATTCAACGGACTGTTTCTGTCTGCATCAGGCATTGGTTGGTTTTATAGTATTCGCAAATAGAGTTAATCTTTTTACAAATCAAATTTATCTTTTGGTAAATTTAATTAAACTTTTTACAGATAAATTTAATCTTTTTACAAATAAAGGTAATCTTTTTGTAAATGAATTTAAACATTTTACGAATGAAGATAAACATTCTACAAATAAATTTTAACTTTCAGCTGCGGTTGGTAAGTTTGATTTTTAACGCATATCATGTTTTTTAAACAAATAAAATGAACAAAGAACAAGAACATAAACGAAGAAATGGGCAAACAAAAACAACATAAAGCCTCGTAAAGATGGCTAAATTTGCCCATTTTAAAATTGTCCTCTAAAAATTCCTAATACGTGCATCCTACAGAAATTTTTATGCGTAGCAAAGTTGTTGAGCATAAAAAACAAAACTATTCGATCCCATAACTCTGAATTATCTTTCAAAATAAGCTAATTACAGACAATAGTAAATCTGGCTAATTTTGCTCGTCCTCTCGTTCGCCCGTCTAGACTTTTGCCCTTCAAAATCACCTAGTGGCGTTAATATTGGTATGATTTCAGTCTGTCAAATATCATTCCACTCAACATTAAATAACTTTCCAAAATTCGTACCGAGAATATTTTAGTTGAGACCTTTTCCAGTTGACTTACAGCCGAACTCATGAATTTTTATGTCATTTTACACAAGAAGTTCGCCAAAACGGTGTTTTACTTTGTACTTGAATGGGAAACGGTCGGAGTAAAATCTTGCTCGATATGAACTTTAGAAAATATTTAACCCTGAATCGAATAAAGTTTAACAGACCTAAATCAGACCAATATTGAGGCCGCTAGGTGATTTTGAAGAGCAAATGTCTAGACGGGGGGGAAGAGAGGACCGTCCATAAATCAGCCGGATTCTCGATTGTCCTTAATGTTCTGATTTCGGAAGATAATTCAAAGTTTTTGGGTCGAATAGCTTTGGCTTTTTATACTCTACATCTTTGCTACGTATACAAATTTCTGTAGGATGTACAGTTTAGGAATTATTTGAGAAAAACATTAAAATGGGAAAATTAAGCCATCTTTATGAGGCCGCCAATTTGTATTCCACTAATTTCTATATAGCAGACAAAGATTTTCTCACTCAGAACGGACTAAATTTTCCAAATTTAATCCCAATCCTTCTCCTGAGATTACTACTCATTTTCGGCCTTGGCTCCGGGACTATTTGGAGTTCATTCGTTCTCAGAAAAGATTATTGGGACAAAACTGACTATTGGACGGAGAATCGAACAGAATTACGTTGAAATTTATGCGGCTTTTCCCAACCTAAATTTTACTACTTATTCTGTAACAAGATGGACTGTTATCCACCTTCATCTCATTCATATCTGCACTGTTAGTACTGCATTTGATATTTGCTTCAATGCATCATTTACACAACCAGTAACAACCCAAACTTGAAATTTTGATTAGCGAATATAGCGTATGTTAAATATCGTGTAAAACATTTATTTTACTAACTTGAATCTCATTTCTTACATTTAAGTCTCATGTGTATGGTGGATCTTAACATGTTCATTTTCGGTTGAAAACGCAACAAATCTGAGAACAACGAGAAGTTGAGAGAATTTATTAACCAAGAGGATAAATACTCCTATCCGGGATACATCTCGAAGTTTTTTACACTTATATTCTTATTCGATTATTATGAATTTTGGATAAGCTAATTTTTAAGAAATAAAGAAACTTCTCAAATAGTAGCTTATACCTACACAACATTAATTTATTCAGTAATATAGGGAAGGGGCCAGTGTTTGACACCTTAAGAGACAGAGTTTGACAAGCAATTAAATTATTTTTTTCGTTTGTTCAAACTCGAATCTTACATCAACTGCTGCATCAAGATGTCCTCAAACAGCTCAGTATTGGAAATTTTTTAAATTCAAGCCAGAAAACATCATAAATTCGTTTTTTTTTTTTTTTTTTTTTAAATCAATTTTTTGACCCAGTATTTGACAGCCAAATTTTTGGTTGCACCTGTAATTGACACCCCATGATTGACACAGCAGTTCTTCTGCAATAAATGATTCCGTGTATCAACAAAACATTTTATAAATAAATTGAGCATTCGAACTTAGTTTTATTAATCTAAATATAAAATTAATATGAGTATTCATAAAGACAAAGTTGAAAATATCACAAAATAGGTAGGTACAAGGGTTTCTCAATACCATAAGTACAGTACGTTTCTAATGGTAAACTAGCAGTGTCTCAGTTGCTATGTATTTATATAAATATAAAAAATAAAGATCGAATGAAAGAACGAATAGAGATCTGTATTGACAGCATTGTCAATCACTGAGGGTAGCATCAGTTTGGGGACTAGTAATTGACATTTGCATTTTCATATATGTTGTCTTTGTTTATATCCAAAAAATGATAACATAAATGCAACCTAGACAAAAAACTGATTGAGAAAGATCATGGGAACAACGAATTTGAAAATGTGGAGGGCATGGTGAAGCAATACGAACTAAATCACTCGCGACGAAGTTGTAGAAACCCATTTCAAAACGGAAGTTAGTGAAAAACGTTTTCCATTTCCACGAAAAATAAGGAGTTACATTGTTAAATCGATTTCGACGGTTAGGCCATCATCAGTAACAAACAATAACTGAAGACACATTAGAAAGGACAAAGCTTTTATAGTAACAGGTGAAGGGAGATTGAATCCCATTGGTCAAGAGAAAGGAAAGGGGCAGGAGGTACAACCAATTAAGTGCAAACAAGGTGACGGGGGATTATAGCTAATTAGATGAAGTGAAAGGGGGAAAAAATAACTAAATATGGTTTCAACATTGTGAAGGGATAATTCCAAGCTTTATAAAAATGGACCTATCAGTGGTGAAATATATTGAGGTATATCCTCATTTAAACATTTACCAGATCTGTCACTTTTAATAATTTCGAATTTTTCAAGTACATTCAACATACCTCCCTTCGGACGAAAATGAAGAAATTCTACAAACTGTCTATCTGTCAAATCAAAATTGTAACTATGATTGGATTCCTTAAGATTTTTCGCAAATGTAGACTTACCCTTATTTTCCCTGAAATCCTCCTGATGCTCGTCTATTCTTTCCCTGAATTTCCTACCAGTTTGACCGCAATATTCGTAGCCACAAGAACATTTTAGTTTATAAACCCCATTTTTATCCTGAACATTGATTTTGTCCTTAACGGATCCTAGTAATGCTTTAAGACTATTTTTAGTTCTAAAACCTACTTTGTAACCTCTCGATGATAGAAGTTTGCCGATTTTATCCGACATTTTTCCATAATAAGGTATACTTATCCATTGCTTTTCTTCTAAATTTACATCTTCCCTGGCCAGATTGGAAACTTTTTCCCTACTCTTTTTCCTAAGAACCTTATCCCATATGGTATCAACGAGATCTCCTCCATATCCGTTACTAGCCGCTATGCTTTTGATAATGGATTTTTCTTTTGATAAATTTTGTTCACTCACTGACCCAACTTCAAAATTCCAAAGATTACTTCTTAAAGTAGTTCACCAATCAGAAGATAGTTTACTAAAAAATATGTACATTCCAAGTTTTGTAGAAATGAACCCTAGGTTATCTTGTCTCCCTAAAATTCATAAAGAAGGAGTGCCGATGAGACCGGTGGTGTCTTATATCGGAGCTCCCGCTTACAAATTGGCTAAAAAACTCAATATTTTATTTAGAAACAAAATCAACTTTCGACCTCCTCGTCAAACACTGGTCCCTCCACCCTAATATAAATAACACTTTTCTGGAATAAAAGTTCAGACTTTTTTAAAATCTAAAACCCCTAAAGCAAATGAAGATTGGCAATGATTCTTCAAAATAGTAGACATTCCTGTTGTAAGAGTGTGTGAGAGGGCGGACACGCTCGATTGGCCAGAAGCATGATCTGTAGTTATTAGCCGGTAAGGCTGAGGCCATTGTCCCAACCAATCTACCCCTCATCTCTTCTCACTTTGAAACCTCCTCTGTGAGAACAAACACTACACAAGAGTTGATGGTGGAACTTGAGGAGAGAAGATCGGGCAAAGCGGGTGGGGTTGGAGTATATTTTTACGAGGTGCTCTGATATGATCGCCAACACGTTCCCCCGCCTTGCTAAATCAAACCATCTGTCGGTCGGTTTTGGTTGTGTTAGTTTATCGCTTATAACCCTCGAGCGCCAGGTGCATCACTTTGAATCTGCCGTTCCCTATTACCCATCGACTTGTTTCCCACAGCTTTCGGAGTCTTTGGCATTCTTCAGATATATTGCTTTCCTTGGTAGAATCCCTCCCCCCCCCCCCCCCCATTGAAGTGGCCTAATCAAAATTTTAACAAATTGTTTTGTTTGTTTGTAGGTGATTTTGAAGGGCAAAAGTCTAGACGGGCGAAGGAGAGGACGCCCAAAATTAGCCAGATTTACTATTGTCTGTAATTCGCTAATTTTGAAAGATAATTCAGAATTTTGGGATCGAATAGTTTTTTTTTTTTTTATGCTCTATAACTTTGCAACGCATAAAAATTTCTGTAGAATGCACGGTTTAGGAATCTTTGAAGGAAAACTTTAAGATGGGCAAATTAAGTCATCTTTATGAGGCCGCCATTTTGTATTCGACCAATTTTGAGATGGCAGACGAGAATTTTCTCACTCGAAGTGGACTCAATTTTTGAAATCTATTTAATCTCAAACCTTCTCCTGAAATTACTGGCTATTTTCGGCCTCGGCTCCTGGACCGGCTCCAACCAAAGCCAATGATCAAACCGTTGCAGAGACACTTTGTTTAATGCATGTTTGCAATGTGAAAAATGAAAGTTATGGCGTGGGTGAAGGCCCACTTTGGTATAACTGGCAACATTTTTTTTTTTTTTTTTTTTCGTATGCAGGTGAGGGAATCTTTAAGCTCCTAAGGTGGTAATCGGATCTCGTAAGATACCGCTCGCACTCCGGGTTATATGGGATTCAAACCTCACCTTCCTTTCCCCACGTTGGAACTTTAACACATTACTTCAGGCCAATTCGTTGAGAAATGTCTTCAGTCCTCTCTGCCCATGTGCTCCCTCCTCTGTCTCTCCCGTTCCAAGATGATATTTTTCTGGAGGATGTCTTCAACGTAGGCAGCTACAAAAGTCCAATTTTGCTCTCGTTCAATCATTTTGGCTACTACCACCTCCGGTGTCACATCTTGAGGTGGTAATTCTAGAGCACCCTGCAGCCTTCTTCTTTCTGTAGCCCATTGCTTGCATACGAAGAAAGTGTGGAGCACATCGTCGTCCATTTCCTGGCAGTATGGACATATTGGAGAGCCTGCTTTTCCCATTTTATAGAGGTATGCGTAAAACAGCCCATGACTAGAAAGGAACTGAGTCAGGAAAAAGTTTACTTCTCCCTGTTTTCTATCTAGCCATACCATGATCTGAGGTATCAAGCGTGCTGTCCATCTCCCTCTCTGCTCTACAGTCCACATTTCCTGCCATCTGGCAACTGGCAACAATGAAGCAGATGCAAGAGTTAGTCCTTATTAGAATATTTCTCCCTTCCAAAAGGTGACATATACTCTGCAATCAAAAGGCATTCTGTCACTAGATGGCAGCAGGAGTACTTTGAGAATTAATCAATACCATATTACAAAATGGCATTCTTCAGATATATTTTTTACAGATAAATTTAATCTTTTTACAAATAAAGTTAAACTTTTTACAAATAAATTTAAACTTTCAGCTGCAGTAGGTAGGGAAGTTTAATTTTTAACGCACATCATGTTTTTTAAACAAGGAACATGAACAAAGAACAAGACGTCTTCGTTAGAAGAGCTTGTTCACCGCATCATTAAAAGGACGTTGTTTTTCTTTGCCCTTTTCTTGGTTTATGTTCTTGTTCTTTGTTCATGTGCTTTGTTTAAAAAACATGATATGCGTTAAAAATCCAACGTACATACTGCAGCTGAAAGTTTAAATTCATTTGTAAAATGTTTAATTTAATTTGCAAAAAGATTAACTTTATTTGTAAAAAGTCCAGTCATGCAGCATGACCCCATGAGCGAATTTTTTGAGAAATCTTCGACATTTCAGTCGCTATTGATCGTGTAGAGAAATTTTAGTTTATGATTTTGATAGACAAACATGGAATTAAATTATTAAAAATAATTAGGAGGTACTCATACTTTATTATTATTACACTAATCTTGTAGATTTAAAGACAAATGTAGGTAAATATTCATAGATTTCGATGTCCAATGTGGTCAGTATTAAAGGCAGTTGAAATTTTAACATTAGGTATCCTATCATAACGGCATTATTTTGACCTATTATTGACCTATTATTAACGGCATTTTTGACTGATTTTTCAACTTTGAAATTTTTGAAAACATATTCTTATAGGAAATTTTACGCTGATTCCGAATATACCACACGATAGTATGCTGAAAAAATTATTTCGCACAACAAATCGCAAAAAACAGGCTATTTTGAAATTTTTGACTACATTTTTGAAAATTTCAACCCGAAGATGTAATCCGATCAGGCTGGCCAAGGAGCTCGAACTTTCGTTTTGTGTCCTTAACATTTTAAAATTTGTTTGAAGTTTCTAGCACAATTCTGCCGACAGTTATTGTCTGGAATGACACATACATACATACATACATACATATATACATATATACATACATACATATATACATACATACATACATAAAAAAATGCGTTAAACTTCGGAATATGATTCAGAATAGCCTCAAACGGATTTCTGCATAAAAATTTTTCAAAAATTCACATTCTACAAATTTTGAGGCGAGAGCAATAGCTTAATTTTCTTCAAAAATTCGCTAAAACATGATATGCGTTAAAAATCCAACTTACCTACCTACTGCAGCTGAAAGTTTAAATTCATTTATAAAATGTTTAATTTAATTTGCAAAAAGATGAACTTTATTTGTGAAAAGATTATATTTATCTGTAAAAAGATTAAATTTATTTGGAAAAAGTTTAATTACATTTGCCAAAAGATTAATTTGATTTGCAAAAAGATTAACTCTATTTGCAAATACTATATATTGCTTTCCTTGGTAGAATCCCTCTAAAGCCCCTTCTTCGAAGTGGCCCAATCGAAATTTTAACAAATTGTTTTGTCTGTTGCAGTGAGAGTGAAGCGGGCGTTATGAGAGTCAACAGCTGGCTCTATCATTACTACACGGTTCAAAGCAAACTTCAGTACGGGTTAGCGTACGAGCCAGCCCAGGTGTCGAGGATGAGCAACAACAACAGCACGACTTATTACCAACACCCGCAATCCATGTCGCCGTACCAGCAAGAAAACCAGGTCTACCACCACCACCCTCACCATCATCCGCAAGTTTCGCCTTCCCCGCATCACCACCAACCGATACCACAACCCCTCAGCCATCCAGAAGCGTTTAGGTACAGCGGCAGAAGGAGTGAGCCAGAACCTGTTGACTACAGCGTTCACAGCGAATCCGATCTCAAGGTACCTATCCCCATACAATAAGAAAACTAGTTTACAGTTCTTGTAGGTTTCTAGAAGCTGGGTGTAAAAAACTTATATGTAAAAAAAATTTTCTAGGTAGGCAGGTACCAGCTTGGAGGTTCCTTAAGCCTTGGTGGTCTTAAGGTTGAGTGTTGGTGATGCGGGAAGAATAAAGAATTAATCCTTTTTTTCTCCTGTCTTGCTAGGCATTTCGAGTGTGATTTTGCTTTTCTCTTCATCAGGCATTTCAAAAGTAGGGTGACATTGCACCTAACAAACAAGAAACAGTTTGTTAGGTTTGTCAGGTTTTACAGGGTATTAGAGCTAGAGTAGGTACCCCTACTTGTCGTCATTCGAGGAACATCTCATGATAAAAGTAAGAAGAAAGAGTACAAAGCAAAGAAAAGAATAACAAGAATAAAATAACATACCTACACATATACCTAAACAGACCTCAACTGAATCGAAGGTACTTAAATTTATTTATTTTATTTTATTTTATTTCCTCTCGATTTCTTTTCTTTGCTTTGTGCTCTTTATTCTTACTTTTATCTTAAGATGTTTCTCAAAGGACGCCAATTAGGGATACCTACTCTAGCACTAAACCCAGTAAAACCTAACAAACTTTGTTTCTTGTTTGTTAGGTGCAATGTTACCCTACTTTTCGAATGCCTGATGAAGAGTTAAGCAAAATCAAACTCGAAATTCATAGCAAGACAGGAGAAAAAAGGAGTAATTCTTAATTCTTCTCGCATCACCAACACTCAACCTCAAGACCACCAAGGCTTAAGGAACCTCCAAGCTGGTACCTACCTAGAAATTTTTTTTTTTTTTTTTTTTACAAAACTAGTTTACCTTATTATTGTCAAATTTCACAACTGTAGGGATACAAACGAAGAGCACCAATCATTACTAGCATGACAGGAAAGATTTATTTCTGAAGCCTTCCTTTCAGAATCCGGGTAGTCTCACAATCACTTAATATGCAGTTATGCATGATAAGTCACGAGAAATGGACAGTCCTACAATTGTTTAACAAACTTGAAACTGTGGGCGCTCTGAAAGTTGTTCATTAAGTGCCAGAAACTTAAAGGGTTAGAAGAAAGTTCCTTGGGCTCTTTTTGTGAAAACAATTAGATGTGAAATATGACACTCTGTATACGAGTTTTTAAAAAGTATTGAGAACGAATAAGTATTTTCTTGGTTGTAGGTGGAAAGGAAAAATGAACCTATTGTTTAATTTGTTTTATCAACGGTATTTTTTCATGCTATTGTAAGATCAGTAATAAATATATACAGGGTGATTCAATAGTAACCCCTCTCCCCTCCTAAATTTTTTTTCTACGATTTTTGAGATGTCGAAGTGAAAATGGAGAGCGTTTTTGACGTGTAGTTTTAAAGTGAAAAAAATCAAACGTTTTTGGACTACTTCTTGCTTGGAGGGCGCAGAGCAGTGTTGGGCAAAATCTTATCGTCGAATATGAATACAATTGTAATGTCGATAATTATTCGTTGATTCTGAGTCAACTGCGATTATATTCGTATTTGTGTAATCGTATTCGTCTGTCGGCAATTACACGAACACAACCCACAAAAATGCGTCACGGTCATTAATTTCAATAGGGCGTCCCTCCTATAGTATGCGAAGCCTTGCTAATATTACCTAGCTTCAGAGGGACGTCCTTAAAGCGAATTCAACGATTGGATTGCGAACCCAGCCTATTTGTCTCAAATCTATTTCAATTGGACGACCCTCTGAAGCTAGGTAATATCAGCAAGGCTTCGCATATTATAGGGGGGACGCCCGATTGAAATTAAATTGATGACCGTAACGCATTTTTAGCGAATTTTCGAAGAAAATTAAGCTATTGCTCTCGCCATGCGAATTTTTGAAAAGTTTTTATGCAGAAATCCGTTTCAGGCTATTCTGAATCACATTCTGAAGTTTAACGCATTTTTTTATGTATGTATGTATGTATATATGTATATATGTATGTATATATGTATATATGTATGTATGTGTCATTCCAGACGATAACTGTCCGTAGAATTGTGCTAGAAACTTCAAACAAATTTTAAAATGTTAAGGACACAAAACGAAAGTTCAAGTTCGTTGGGCAGCATGATCGGATTACATCTTCGGGTTGAAATTTTCAAAAATGTAGTCAACAATTTCAAAATAGCCTGTTTTTGCGATTTGTTGTGCGAAATAATTTTTTCAGCATACTAACATGTGGTATATTCGGAATCAGCGTAAAATTTCCTATAAGAATATGTATCAAGTTTTCAAAAATTTCAAAGTTGAAAAATCAGTCAAAAATCGAAATAATGCCGTTCGCTAGTTGTAAAAATCGGTAATATTTGCATGAAACGTTGTCCGAATTCAGATTGAACTACTCTTATGGAAGTATCCCTGTATAACCAATCCTAGAACCATGCTGTTTAAAACGTAGGTAGTAGGTGCTTTAAAAAAAAAAAAAAAATGTAATCACAACTGATGAGTTTACTCTGTGCATGTGTTAATAATTTGATTCCATGTTTGTCTATCAAAATCATAAACTAAAATTTCTCAACACGATCAATAGCGACTGAAATGTCGAAGATTTCTTCAAAAATTCGCTCATGGGGTCATGCTGCATGACTGGACTTTTTATGGTTTGTATTCGTGTAATCGCCGACAGACGAATACGATTACACGAATACGAATATAATCGCAGTTGATTCAGAATCAACGAATAATTATCAAGATTGATTGAGCGCTCTAGGTTATCTTAAGAGGAACACCGCTGAGTTTTACAGCATACCAGCACTTGTATCACTGTACTCAATGATCGTAAGACCAATAATGGAGTATTGCTCAATCGTATGGTCATCATATTATCAAACTTACAACGATCGGCTAGATCGAGTTCAGCAGAGGTTCGTGAGATACCTGGGTTATAAATTACGCATACCACAAGAAGAATGTAGCTCCAGAACCCTAGTTGATCGCTGCGGACTCACCAGCCTTTAAGAGCGTCGCATTGTATCTGACATGTTGTTCCTTTTCAACTTGTTGAACAACCGAATTCACTGTCCCGAACTCATCTCCGAAATCAACCTACAATATTCCAGATTTTTACTCCCGTAACCAACCCATTTTGACATTTCATGTCTTTGCTATGGCACACAACCAAATTTTCGTTATGTCACGTTACGTTACGTAACGAAATATGCTCAATTTCTGATGATTTCCGCTTACAACCGAGACGTTGCTAGGGAAATGGTACTTCGTCGTTTTTCATCCCACAAAATTCGTTCACCATTCGTTCGAAAGCTCTCGATTTATCCAATCATATTATGTTAACTACTGCGAAGTGCGTGGCCAACAATCACAGTTATGAGCATGGTTATTTGAATTATTGTTTCCACACAGGTGATCATTCTCAATAATTGATATTGTGAACATGATTGCAACCGCTTGTTAATTTCTGATGTTTTCATAGAATTTCGAATCAATATCGAGGAGAAAACATGATACATGGTTGAAATTTTTGGTTCTAGAACAGAAATTTCTTGATAAATGTCAAAAATCGGGAATGGGGTCAGAACCAATAAAGCGCCTCTATCGCCGAGCTTTCGAAAAATATATTTCCTTCATCAGGGCTCAAGGGCTCCTAGTGCTGATGAGAAGCTCCACCCCTCATCCTCACAGTCATAACAGAAGAAGAAGAAGAAGAATAATAATCAAAGTTAAATATTTTTATTGAATAGCTGGTGCTTATAGTTTTGTTTCACATTACCTGTAATAGCCTGGATTATTATTCTTCTTCTTCTTCTTCTGTTATGACTGTGAGGATGAGGGGTGGAGCTTCTCATCAGCACTAGGAGCCCTTGAGCCCTGATGAAGGAAATATATTTTTCGAAAGCTCGGCGATAGAGGCGCTTTATTGGTTCTGACCCCATTCCCGATTTTTGACATTTATTATTCATCGTGGGTCGATCTTAACATCATTTACAGCATACCAGCACTTGTATCACTGTACTCAATGATCGTAAGGCCAATAATGGAGTATTGCTCAATCGTATGGCCATCATATTGTCAAACTTACAAGGATCGGCTAGATCGAGTTCAGCGGAGGTTCGTGAGATACCTGGGTTATAAATTACGCATACCACAAGAAGAACCCTATCTGATCGCTGCGGAATCACCAGCCTTGAAGAGCGTCGCATTGTATCTGACATGTTGTTCCTTTTAGCGAATTTTTGAAGAAAATGAGGCTATTGCTCTCGCCTCAAAATTTGTAGAATGTGAATTTTTGAAAAATGTTATGCAGAAATCCGTTTCAGGCTATTCTGAAACATATTCTGAAGTTTAACGCATTTTTTTATGTATGTACCTATGTATATATATATATGGATGTATGTATATATGTATGTATATATGTATGTGTCATTCCAGACAATAACTGTCCGTAGAATTGTGCTAGAAACTTCAAACAAATTTTAAAATGTTAAGGACACAAAACAAAAGGTCAAGTTCGTTGGCCAGCATGATCGGATTACATCTTCGTGTTGACATTTTCAAAAGTGTAGTCAAAAATTTCAAAATAGCCTGTTTTTTGCGATTTGTTGTGCGAAATAATTTTTTCAGCATACTAACATGTGGTATATTCGGAATCAGCGTAAAATTTCCTATAAGAATATGTATCAAGTTTTCAAAAATTTGAAAGTTGAAAAATCAGTCAAAAATCGAAATAATCGAAGATTTCTTCAAAAATTCGCTCATGGGGTCATGCTGCATGACTGGACTTTTTTATAGGCGGTGACTTCAATTCTAAGAGCTCGTCCTGGAACTCGGGTAGATCAAACATATATGGAAAATCGGATTTCTTATTTATTCGTGTAATCGCCGACAGACGAATACGATTACACGAATACGAATATAATCACAGTTGACTCAGAATCAACGAATAATATCGCGATTACGATCGTATTTGTATTCAACGATAAGATTATACCCAACACTGCTCCCAGGTGACATAGTCAAAAAGCGTTAGATTCATTTTTTACAGCTCAATTTCTGGCACCCGAAAATAGTTTTTCGATGTTTACTTCGATATCTTAAAAATTGTGTGGGAAAGTTGAAAAACACTGTATGAACGCAAAATAATGACTTTTTTCCAAATACTTCAATTTGCGTTGTACAAGAAAACTGAACAGCAAATTTGCCCGATTTCCAGGTGGAACATTCGCCAAGATCATCTCCAGCATCTGTCGATCTGGACCGGGGAGGGGGAGGGGGAGGCGGCACGCTGCTGATGTCAGCGACCCAATCCCTGGGTCGGTCGCGACTCCTGGTCAAAGCCGCGACCACCCTCGACCCCGCCGAGCTGATGGAGCAGTGGAACCCGAGCCCGCCCTGGTCCGACACGACGCTCCAGAAAGTCCCGGACATCCTTCACCAAGATCTCAGTCCCTACGTGACGACGACGCCGCCGACTCCGGGCTCCGCCGTGTCGCTCCAGCACCCGCCGGCCCCCGCCTTCACGTTCGACTGGACGCCCGAGCAGTACGTGCCGAACATGCAGCCGTGCTCGGCGATCCCGCTGATGGAGGAGGAGCACTCGCAGCTGCTGGGGTGCTGGACGGCTCAGCCTGCTGACCACAGACTCTTCCCCCTCCAGCCGCCCCCTCCTCCCCGGCCAGCCCTCCTCCTCAGGCTAGAACCAGAGTCAGACCACATCTTACTTCCAGCCAAAGGTAAACATCTCAAACTCAAATAACCTCAACAAAATTTGGTTTAAAATGTCAAAAAAATGACCTCTGACTTTGTTCAGATTTTTTGCTTAACAAAAACCTACGCCGGTATCTCAATTTTGGTTCTTGAGATACTTTTTTTTGCCAATATCAGACTTACGAATATATATATATATATATATATATATATATATATATATATATATATATATATATATATATATATATTCCCTACAATTAATCAATTTCTTTGTTAGTTTGAAAAAATCAAAAAGCCGAAATATAACAAATAGTTTTGTGACGTTATTTCTGTTATCTTTTCTAATTTTGTGATTGTAATCAAGCTCTTATAGAGTAATTTTCAATAAGTGATATATATATAGATCGAAATTTTTCACCATGAATTTGTTAGTTATTAATTTCTTTTCACTTAAAGTCCTCAATTTTCAAAAAAAAATTTAACAAATATAGTACGATAATTTACGATACAGCGATAATTCGCTCATACGATCATGCTGCATGACTGGAACTTTTTTGTGTTGTGATGTTTTGATTTGTTCATACACTTTTCATACTCCTTCTTCTTCTTCTATATACATGAAAAAGCGCAAATTTCAGGAATCGTTTCAGAATACCTCCAAACGGATTTCAAAGAAGAAATTTTTCAAGAATTTGGATTTTAAAATTTTCCGAGCCATTGCAATAGCTTCATTTTTTACGGAAATTCGTTAAAACAAAAAAAACTCCTAAATTTTTTCAGATTTTTAGCTCAACAAAAACCTACGTCGGTAGCTCGATTTTGGTTTTTGAAATACCTACGTTTTTTGTGTGCCAATATTATACTTTTGAAAATAACTTTTACAAAGTTCTTTGTAAAATTATGAAACTTAGTATTTTTTACGTTTTTGGGGTCGTTGAACTCGAATATGCAGTCAAAACAAGCCGACAGCAACAACTTTTGATAGTTCGGAATCTCAAAATCGTAAAAATCATGCCAAAAAATGACAATTTTTCAAAATTCATCGTAAAATTATGAAAATTTGTATGTCCATTACTTTTTAAAAAAATTGATTTTTTGACAGGAAATTCGAGTTCAGCGGCTCAAAAACATAAGAATACGAATTTTCATAATTTTACAACGAATGTTGTAAAATTGTTTTTATTGTTTTTTATTGTTATCAAGTTCTTTTTGCGAATTTTGTAAGAAATGAAGCTATTGCAATGGCTTGGGAATTTTCAAAATTAAAATTTTTGAAAAAATTTTCTTAATTGAAAACTGCTTTGAGGCATCTGAAACGATTTCTGAAGTTTGCGCTTTTTCATGTATACAGAAGAAGAAGTATGAAACTTGTATGAACAAATCAAAACACCACAACACAAAAAATTTTCAGTCATGCAGCATGATCGCATGAGCGAATTTTCGTAAATTTCGTACTATGCTGTGTTACATTGTTTTGAATATTGAGGACTTTAAGTGAAAATAAATTGTTAACTACCAAATTCATGGCGAAAAATCTCGATCTGAATAATAATCTGAAATCCAAAAAGAGATTTTGGATTTTGAATTTTTTGGCAGTTTTTATCAATTTTTTTGAGGATATACTTATGTGATCCGAAAAATTCTGGCGACCCCAGTAGGAACCACAGTTACTTTTTCTGAAAATTGAAGAGGGGGATAGACTTCAGAGAATTCGTTTGCGAACTTGTTACGGTTCCAGCTGGGGAATGAACTGTCTTCCAGGAAGGAATATCAGAAACCTTTTGTTCCGACCTCCTAGAAACATCGTTTTGTGTTTGTAGAGAAAATAATTATTCTTGAAAGTATCGCCACCCACATTTCATATAACTCAACCATGTGGCCGAGGGGTGTTGCACAGTAAAAAAGTTCCAGTCATGATCGTAATAGAGCGAATTTTCGTAAAATACTGTATTACCTATATTATGTTACATTAATTTGAAATTTGAGCACTTCGAGTGCAGAGAAATGGTTAATTACCAATTTTATGACAAAAGACGTATTCTAAATAATACGCTCCTATTCAAATAGAGGATTTGAATTTTTAGCTTTTTTGCAGTTTTTAGCGATTTTTCACCAAATTTTATCGAATTTTGAGTACATTTTTCGGTATTATCATGTACATACATTTTTGAATGTTCCATTTTATAGTTAATGAACTTTATTTGAGCAATATTCTGCAAAAAAAAAAAATACAAATTTATTGATTTTTACCCGTTTTTAGCCATTTTTAGTTATTTTGTTGAAACCAATTTAATGTGCTCAAAAAGTGTTGTTGGCCAACGAACTCATTCTTTCATTTCGAAAGCCTGATTTTTTGACGCAAGAACGGAATTTTTATCTCAATCCCAACGAGAGTTATCGTCTGGAAGTTAGACTCTAGGATTCGTTTCATAATGCCTCAAAACGGATTTCAATGAAGAAAATATTCGAAAATGTTGATTTAAACAATTTTTGAGCCACTGCAATTTTATATATGCCACTGTACATTTTATATACAATTTTTTAATGCCACTGTACATTCTATATAAAGTACACAACTTTCCACTTAAACCCTCAAACCAAAATTCCTCATGAAATCAATGTATATCATCAGTTCCAAACAATGCCAATATTTTCTTCTCGATATTCCAAGTCTATACTCGCTCACTTATAACGAATATATAATTATCTGAGTCAATGGCGATGAAATAAATAAATAAGCGTTCGCTATGAGACCATAATTTGAAGGATGGACCCTCTAAATTTGATGGGATCCCGTCGAATATATCATGAGAGACTAATTCCATAAAATTTAGAGTAATTTATTGCATTGTTTTACCTGGAACGATAAATCAACACTGACCGGCATACAGACAATCATGCACGTAAACCAAATTCTTCAAAAAGCTTTGAAATGGAAAAAGCAAGTGAAAGTTTTGATTTTGGTTTTACTTTTTAAACCTTCAGTATGGACTACAGGAATTTAAGTATCGAGGAAGTATGGGTTAGAAAAGATGCGTGATAACACGAAAACATCACGTGTTGAACCTAATTTAATTAAGGGTTACGAATTTCGAGCCAGTTGGAGTGATTTTTCAACCTAAGTTCGTCAGTATCGTTGATGAATTATTTTCAATAACTACATATTCATCCAAATTGAAAATTGCACACTAGTTGAATCGCAGCCTACAGCGTTGGGTTCTATTAAAAAAACTCGCACATCTTCTTGTCCATACGAACCGACCATTCCTGCACGCCATATTTGCAGCACGCTTTTCGTCTGGCATGCATGTTAGGAAATTGCGTGACATCTCCGGTGCAAAAGACGAGGCCGTTCTCACTTCAACAATAGGAACACGTCATCGGACGTGCGAGTAACCGTATTTCAACCGAAGACGATACGTCAACACTCACTTGACGTCGATAATAAACAATTTGACGGAGCGAGTAAACATGCGATCTTCAAGTATCATTTGATGTTCTTCATAGTCCGTTTAGAGTGGCAGTGATTTTTACGAACATTCACCCCGTGACCGTAAAACCACAGCATTCGTACGAAACCTACTTTCAACACGCGAATCATTTTTATAGCAACATAGTAAGCATTTAGCGAAAAAACAAAATGGCTGCCACCATGGGTGGCCAGTTTTGCTTCCTTAGGAAATATTAACAAAGACGTAGCAGTTGGCCAAATAATGAGACGAAATCATCGACACTACACATTAATTTGTTTCATTTGGTATTACTTTATTTTCAAGTACATTTTGTAGGAAGGGGGTAACTCTATAGTGTATTGAAAGTAGTTGATTCGTTCTTCTCTCAAATCGGTTTAAATTGGAGTCTTGGAAGGGAATTCGCAGCCTGAGTGATAAAGCTCCTAAGATTTGCTATTCTATCTTCACCCAGCAATGAACTTGGGAGTACTGCTTCTATCATTTTGCTAGTTACTAAATCAAATTATACGTGCGAAACTCAACACAAGCATAAATATGTGAGGTGAGAATGAGCTCTATGGACCTTGTGACTGATCATGTTTGTTGTTCTTCTCCTTGGCTGCTGTATCAGCAGCAAATGGCCAGTCATGGGCTTACAGAGAGGCCGCGTCAGCATTTCAAATGCGGCTGTCAAAGAATGCCGGCCTTCCACTCTTTCAGACTTCTACTTGGCTATCGGTAATCAGGCCCAAACTTACGCTCTGTGTGGTCTGCGCTGCATGCCCTGAACATGACCCCAATTCTCCAATAGTCCCATTACAAATTATCCGCTTCCTAGGATAGTCCCAAAGGCCCGACCACGATGACACTTATGAGGAAGCTGATATTAGGTTATAACAAAGAGGAACTTGCCCCTTTAATCCATGAAAATGACGGCCAAAATCACATTTTTACGTAACATCCGATTTCTCACCCCCTAAATTATAAGTCTGATTTTCTCGGGGTGTCTTCTGCAAGGGTAAGTATTTAATTGCCTTTACCAAAACATCAATTTTTGACGTAGAATCAAAAGGTCGCAATTTCGTATACGAGTTACAAAGAAAAACAAAAACCCACAAATTCGTAAAAATATACATCCCTTCACAGAAATAGATTGGGCCAGATTCAGCATCATCCAGATTTCCTGCTCCAAATCGTTCTCAGAAACATGACCGCGAGCATACAAAGATGGTCGCGGCAATGCCGATTGCAATTCCTTGCTTTGACCTTTCTAGTCTAAGGATAGTAAAAATCCTGTGTATTACATTGCGAAATTGGTGAAGACATTGAAGAAAATTCAATGGATGAAATTTCGAAATTCCCGGGCCTTAAAAATAACCATAGAAGGTTCGGGTTTCTGCAATTACTATAAATTATCTCAGGAATATGCAAAACATTAATTTATTGCTGATTCCACGCGATCGTGTCTACTATAGCTGAAGGAAAGTGTATTTTTCATCCTAGGAAGTTTGACAGCAACCGCACTGATGATTTTTCAATGTTTTGTACGGCTGTGACGTTGAAGCAGTGTGACACCCTCACCAGTGTGACGTCACCGCCACAAGAAAGTGTTGAAAAACCAGGAATAAGACTACTTATCATCGGAGTATGCGGTTAGCTTCATACTTCTTGGCATGAACAAATGTTTTCTTCGAAATATATCAAATTAATACTGATCGTGTAGGTACGGATTCTCACCCTAAATCGATTGGTCAAATAATGGACCTAATTCAGTAAAATTCGAATTTATGCCACTGTTTTCAGCACAGTCAATTTTATATTAGGAAAGATTGTATTTAAGGAGGTAATGTCCCACGAATTACATCATTATCTTGCAGTAACTGAACACTATATTTTCTCATGAATGTGGCTGGTAATCGAAAAATCCCAAAATACTTAGGAATAGTTTCGATCGAGTTGATCCACTACCTATGTTGCGTAATAGGTAGAGAAATTATGAAAGGTGGGCTGTGGAGTCAATTGAACGTACTTTTCCCAATACAACCTTTACTTCCTCAAGAGATATTCTATGTATTATTGATATTGGCATTTCACTGTAAGACATACATACCTAGTTTCCAACGATTTTGTGGTTCCCCAGTGCCTCACAATCTCTGAGGTGTTTTTTAATGATCATCTACCCTAAAAATCGTGCGAATTTCAGCTTCATTCGGGAGAGAGAAAATGACGTGAAAATTAAGAATTCATTCTGGTTTTTAGCGAATTTTTGAAGACAATTTTAGCGAATTTTTGAAGAAAATTCAGCTATTGCTCTCGCCTCAAAATTCGTAGAATGTGAAGTTTTGAAAAAATGTTATGCAGAAATCCGTTTCAGGCTATTCTGAATCATATTCTGAAGTGTAACGCATTTTTTTATGTATGTATGTATGTATGTATGTATATATGTATGTGTCATTCCAGACGATAACTGTCCGTAGAATTGTGCTAGAAACTTCAAACAAATTTTAAAATGTTAAGGACACTAAACGAAAGTTCAAGTTCGTTAGCCAGCATGATCGGATTACATCTTCGGGTTGAAATTTTCAAAAATGTAGCCAAAAATTTCAATATTTTTTACCCCGTTTTAGCGATAGCCCGTTTTTTGCGATTTGTTGTGCGAAATAATTTTTTCAGCATACTAACATGTGGTATATTCGGAATCAGCCTAAAATTTCCTATAAGAAAATGCATCAAGTTTTCAAAACTTTCAAAGTAGAAAAATCAGTCAAAAATCGAAATAATGCCGTTCGCTAGTTGTAAAAATCGGTAATATTTCCATGAAACATTGTCCAAATTCACACTGAACTACTCTTAGGGAAGTATCCCTGTATAAACAATCCTAGAACCATGCTGTTTAAAACGTAGGTAGTAGGTGCTTGTTAAAATAAATAAAAAAATTAAAAAAATGTAATCACAACTGATGAGTTTACTCAGTGAAATATTCCGTCCTCCGATTCTCTCGGTCGCTCTCTTTAATGTTTTAAGCTCAACTGTTTTAGGACTTGATGTAGCTTTAATACTGACTGTGCCTTAGAAAATATCAGCCATGAAATTATGAAGAAGTTCCCCTTAATTTAGGCTGCCAATAGATGCACAGAGACTACAGTTTGTCTGTCAATTTCTTGCTGTAGGATACTAGATTCGAATGCAACTGACTTTATATCACTCGTAATATAAAGCCTCATCATCGATTGGCTGTGGAAATACGTTTCTTTCATTTGACGTCGGTATGTTATTTTATTTTATGTCAAGATTTGATGATGTTATAATAGGACACTGTTGAGATTTCAACTGCCTTCAATACTGACCACATTGGACATCGAAATCTATGAATATTTACCTACATTTGTCTTTAAATCTACACGATTAGTTTAATAATAATAAAGTATGAGTCCCAATTATTTTTAATAATTTGATTCCATGTTTGTCTATCAAAATCATAAACTAAAATTTCTCTACACGATCAATTGCGACTGAAATGTCGAAGATTTCTTCAAAAATTCGCTCATGGGGTCATGCTGCATGACTGGACTTTTTAATGTTTATCTACCCTAAAAATCGTGCGAATTTCAGCTTCATTCGGGGGAGAGAAAACGACTTGAAAATTAAGAATTCATTCCGTTTTTTTCTTTTTTCCAACTGTAATTTGATCTAACAGCCAGTTTTACTTTTTGTAACCGGTGCTTTCAGGATTCGCGCTCAAATAAGCAATCACCGCATCGGAGCACTTACCCTAACGAATATCTCAGCCTGTACAGGCACGCGGCGACAAAAAATTCTATCAACGGGATCACTAGCCGGAGATAGGGGTTTTCCCTTAGAATGGCCCGGGTAATGAAAGAGGGCCAAGACGACATAACGAGGCAGTTAGGTGCGTTACCTGAACCTCCAACGACTGATCACAGTAATTCGTGTTTAATAAGGAAAGAAGAGCGGAAGTCTCTTATTGGGAAGACGGTTCAGAAATGGAGGGGTGGGGAGCTGAAAGGACGAAAGGTCCCCATCCCTATCAAGCGGTAATTTGCGATCCGTTCCGCTTAATCATAACGCCATCAGCGTTGTTTTGACTTTAGCTTTGAGCCGGGATGTTGCGTTAATCCCGGATAGAATATCGTTTTCCCGTCGGAAAGTCGGAGTTATCTCGTCTTTTGGTATGTTAAGTCTCCCTTGATAACGAGAGACGACTCAGTCTTCGGAGCGTCACTCTCATCAATATAAACCGTGTGAACTATCTGACCTTCCACTTCTTATGATGAATATATTCAACTTTGTTTCAGAGGTATGAAATAGTCTATAGACATAGAAGCCACTTGCTACTAAATTTCAACGCAGTTGGGCATTCGCAAAGCAAATTTGGGCCTATCCCTCGCTGAATGTAGTTTTTTCAAGTCAAACTCAACCTTTTCCAAGTCAAATTCAACCTTATCGAAACCAAATTCAACCTTTTCCGAGTTATTGGGAAATTTTCAACAAATAGCAAGCCTAAATACAGGCTGCGGCAGAGAGGACGGACGGTTTTAAAAAAATCATAAAATAGTGAATTTTTACTCAAAAACAAATTTATTGATGCAATCAGGTTAGCAAGGAAATAGCATTTGAGACAGTCAAGTGTGAAAAATTACATCAGGCATGTGGTGGAGAAATTATTGATGCAGTGCTGGAGGCGTTCTTGGGCGTTATCTCCAATATACTCTCTCAACTAGGGCGACTTCCACGCGAATTGCGTCCTTCAATTCGTCCAGAGTTCGGGGCTTGTTCTCGTATACTCTAAGCCTTGAGGTGTCCCCATAAGAAAACATCACAAATGGATAAATCTGGGAACCAAGGAGGCCTATGAACATCGCCAAACCTGGAAATAAGGCGACCAGGGAAGAGAGGTCGAATATCGTCCATTGATGCTCTGGCTGTGTGGGCGGTCGCCCCATCCTGCTGGAACCACACATGTCGGGGTGGAACACGTCGCCGTCGCAATTCAGGGAAATAGAAGTTGGTGATCATTACGACGTAGCGTTATGTTGGAGAGAGTCTATGAGAACTTCCAAGAACGCCTCCAGCACTGCATCAACGATTTCGGCCACCACATGCCTGATGTGATTTTTTACACTTGACTGTCTCAAATGCTACTTCCTTGCGAACCTGATCGCACCAATAAATTTGTTTTTGAGTAAAAATTAACTATTTTATTATTTTTTTAAAACCATCCGTCCTCTCTGCCGCACCCTGTTTATGTAGCAATGGTTGTCAGCAATTGGGAATGGGATTGGAAACAATCCCCCCCGCGGTCATACCCTATTTATAGCCCCCGGCTAGAATCTAAAGAACAGAGAATCTGCATTCGCTTCTGTTACCACTAAATATTCAATTTGTGGCGTGTATATCCCTGAGTAAGTACCTAGGTAGGTTTACAAGGAAGCGAAACGAGGTTCGAAACTCGTTGAAAAGCTCTCGATTTATGCAACAAAATTACGTTAGCTAAACCGCCATACAATAAGCGGTAGATAAGTTGTGAATCAGATTTAAAAAAAAAAAAAAAGGATGAAAAAAAGGATCAAGTTTAATGCCAGCGAAATTCCAGCACCATCTGTTGAATAGTAAAGAAATTCGCTCCGGAGCTCACTCAGATGATAATAGAAACTTCAATTAATTATTTCAAATTGGGTAATTATTTGATAATCTCTCCTCCACATGTTAACTCCCATGTTAAAATGTGAGTATAGAAATGACCCCACTCATCTGATTTGGAAAGAGCCCATCATTTCATTCGTCTCTTGATGCCTTTGATTGATCTCATGGTTAGGCAAAGAAACATAGAAAAATTACAACAGGTGATCAGGGATTGATCATAACAGAAGAATCACCACATTATTCCAGGGAGTGATAAAGGAAATCAGTCCGATTCCAGTGTTGTCTTCGGAGAATACGTGTTGAATGTCTCAAATCGACACGTCATATTCGTCAGTGACAACCAAACAGAGCGTGAAAATGGAATTTTATGGAAAACTATCACCCTTGCTTTGAAGAACAAAGATTTAGCTCTTCTGTAATAAAACCCCTCATGAACGTATGTCCAGTCACCAACGACGTTCCTCCAATGGAGCAGCCCTTCCTTCATAGGTACCCCAGGGTAAAGGATGTGCAACAGAATAAATGCGATCCTTTAGTTGAAGAGGTCGAACTTCTCGATGTGAATCCACAGTACGCACACGTGAAATCACTTGATGGTAAAGAAACCACAGCTTCGCTGAAAAATTTATCTCCACACGGAAGAAGAGTTCTCCATTCCAGAAGATCATTCGGATGAGAATTTAACCCTGTTCACCTAACCCTAGGAATAAACCTAAGCTGAGACGTTCAGCACGAATTCGCCGATGACAACTGAAATTGGACTGATTTCCTTTTTCACTCTCTGGAAAAATGTGGTGATTTTCCTGTTATGATAAATCCCGAATCAGCGGTTGTAATTTATTTGATGTTCCGTTGCCTTATCAAGTTCATTCTAACACAAGTTTTGCATTAAATAAAACCATTATTCCCAAAAGGTTTTCTCACTGCCGAGAAGTTTTCTACAAAACTTAGCTAGAAGGGTGAAAGAACTTTTAACTGATTAGGTCAGCCTCGCTGACAGGAATATGCAATTGCAGTCTTCCTCTGCTTGGGGCGAGCCAATACGCGGGCCTCTCCATTCAGTCAGTATCAGTCACCTTCACCTCATCCTAAATTATTATTATAAAAAGGAGGGGTAAATTTTATTTATTTGTATTGTTTGAATTATTAAATCTTAATTTTAATATTATTATCAGCTCATTTGAGCGGATCGTTTTGGTATGATCTTAATTGTACCAACCATACACCTGTCAGTCGCCTTCTGTTTCTTTTAGTCAAATTGCCATTCTCAGAACTTTAACCCGTTCATTGCTCGTTGCTCTTTCTCGGCACCCGTCTATTTACAATCCAATTGTTTTATAAGTACTATTCATTTCATTTTCCTCGTTCAAGTGCTCAATTTATGGCTCTCAAATGTTTCAATTTCGTTCTATTGACTGTTCTGACTCTGACGTTCACAAACATTATATACGTACCCTATTACGTATTATCACCCCTAAACGTATTACGTGCGTTCACGTATTATATATGTATACTAGTGGCAATCTAGTTTTTCTTTCTGACTTCATAAGTTAGCTCAATTTATAAATACCTAAGTACCCTAAAATAAATACGTAAGTACCCTAAATAAATACGTAAGTACCCTAAATTTATAAATACGTAAGTACCCTATTACGTATTATAACTCCTAAACGTATTACGTGCGTTCGCGTATTATATATGAATACTAGTGGCAATCTAGTTTTTCTTTCTGACTTCATAAGTTAGCTCAATTATAAATAAGCTCTAAGTTTGCTCAATTTATAAATAAGAACTCGCGATCGCAATTAGTCGAGGTCGCTCATGATTCTTTCTCCAGAATATCCTTAGTAAAGGAAATATCCTCTTCTTGGGAGAAAAAATTACCATCGCGCATAAAACTGAATGGCAATCTGAACTCGTGGACGCGGTGCTGTGAACATTCCTCAATTTAGGACCTCATAACCCCGCGCCCCACCGATCTCAGATAAGTACAAACGATTTCTCGACTTCCCCCCCTCCGTCGTCCCAACTCTCGTTTCTCTCGGAATAAAAATAAAATACGGTAGCTCGGTACACTAATCTTCCCGTTATCTGGAGCCATATTGAAACATAAAGGGTCCAAGTGGTGCATATATAAAGTTAATTAAGGGGAAGTAGGGGCCGCCTGGAAGATGGGAGATTGGCTCGCAGCCTTGGAGACCCTCCCTGGGCCCCCTTCTGCCTTCGCCTTTCGTGCTGTGGGGAGACCGGAGGATTTTTACCAGGATCCCGGAAACATGCGCGGAACTTATAAAATCGGTTAATTCGCTCAATTAGCGAATTTGCTAATACAGCTGAGCTACTGCTATTGCTCCAAAATTTGAGAAAAAGTTCAAGACATGTAGAATGATCATATGAATGATATTCGCAATTTTTCGTTCTATACTAATTAGCGAATTTTTGAAGAAAATTAAGCTATTGCTCTCGCCTCAAAATTTGTAGAATGCGAATTTTTGAAAACTTTTTATGCAGAAATCCGTTTCAGGCTATTCTGAATCATATTCTGAAGTTTAACGCATTTTTAGCGAATTTTTGAAGAAAATTAAGCTATTGCTCTCGCCTCAAAATTTGTAGAATGTGAATTTTAGAAAAAAAATTATGCAGAAATCCGTTTCAGGCTATTCTGAATCATATTCTGAAGTTTAAAGCATTTTTTTATGTATGTATATATGTATGTATGTATGTATATATGTATGTATGTGTCATTCCAGACGATAACTGTCCGTAGAATTGTGCTAGAAACTTCAAACAAATTTTAAAATGTTAAGGGCACAAAACGAAAGTTCAAGTTCGTTGGCCAGCTTGATCGGACTACATCTTCGGGTTGAAATTTTCAAAAATGTAGTCAAAAATTTCAAAATAGCCTGTTTTTTGCGATTTGTCGTGCGAAATAATTTTTTCAGCATACTAACATGTGATATATTCGGAATCAGCGTAAAATTTCCTATAAGAATATGTATCAAGTTTTCAAAAATTTCAAAGTTGAAAAATCAGTCAAAAATCGAAATAATGCCGTTCGCTAGTTATAAAAATCGGTAATATTTGCATGAAACATTGTCCAAATTCAGATTGAACTACTCTTATGGAAGTATCCCTGTATAACCAATCCTAGAACCATGCTGTTTAAAACGTAGGTAGTAGGTGCTTTAAAAAAAAAAAAATGTAATCACAACTGATGAGTTTACTCTGTGCATGTGTTAATAATTTGATTCCATGTTTGTCTATCAAAATCATAAACCAAAATTTCTCAACACGATCAATAGCGACTGAAATGTCGAAGATTTCTTCAAAAATTCGCTCATGGGGTCATGCTGCATGACTGGACTTTTATACTTATGTTTTATTTCCCTTTTATTTGGCCTCGGGAAACCCCATTGAGCCATAGCGAAACATAGGTTTACAAACATCCACACATACGATGTACAATTATGCTACATACAGCAAACTTCCTAGTTTTGAAAGTCAATTATCAGTTTCTTATTTACATACACAGCAGAACACTTTTAAATGTCTGTTGATAGGTATCCGATATAAATGTAAAAAACGCTGCGAATTATTTCACTAAGGTTTATTAATTTTGGTTTATTATTTCCAATAATAAGCCTATGTGATCGTGTAGCAACAAATGTTTATAACTCTCTCCTCAAACTTTGTCACTTTACGTTTCAAGGTGCGTAGAATCCAAATTTGAAATGTCCGTCCGCCGTCCTCCGTCCGGGCCATAAAAGGCCTAAGAATTGACTTCAAAAACCCGTTCTTTCGCACGTAGACTCCATTTGGGGTCGAGTTGGTCCTAACGTTTAACCATCCCGATCGCTTTACTCACATAGATGCTATGGGTCAAAAACGAGCAAAAAAGTGTCTTTTTCGAGGCTTTGAGTGTTAGACTTACGCACGCACGCACGCCTGGCACGCTTGGCAGGGGGTCACGGTGGGTGGTGAGGGGGGTGAGCGGGGGGTGGAGTGAGAGGAGGCGCCGCGGCACCTTGTGGTGGCTGGAGTGACCAGGGGCGTAGCAGAGGGGTGTAGGAGAATGGATATTTATTACTTTTACGTGTTATACCCATATAATACACCGCGGCACCATGAGGTGGGTACAGCGTTCCTTCGAGGCATGAATATATGTTTTTTTCTAGATCGTATTTTGTGTTAATACCAATGCTTTTCCTACGCATATGTAATAACATATCCTCTCGACTTTTCGTACGTACTTAGATAATGATATTATTAAGGCAGTAACTATTTGAATAGATAGGAGCTCAAATCGAGAAATATAAACATGCGTATATAATTATAGAAGTATAGGTTGTGGCAACTCGAAGTAGGACACGCCGAGGAGTCTGGACGGGCCTTATGACGTACGCAAGCCAACTAAAACTACGATCAAACTCAATTGAAAAAATAATAAACCTTTGTGAAATAATTTGCAGCGTTTTAATATCGTGACTACAATCGTATTCGTATCCGACGATAAGATTATGCCCAACACTGCTATACAGAGCGTGTGCCAAATCTGATTTGGCTGACCGTGCGGGTGGCAAAGGATGTATGTGAACCCCCATAAATAGAACGCTAAGGAGGCCGTTTTCCGTCGTCCCAAGAACTTTCTTCATCCCAGTTACTCTGATAATGTTATATTTCGTAATTATTCCTCTCGTCACATAACGAAATCGGTAGCAGCCGCCTTATCTCTTCGCTACAACATTCAAAGATTGTCAACCCTTTGGGTGAAACGCACCGCTAATTAAACCCATAAGAACACGCGAGGCGGGTGGAAGAGTCAAGTGATGTGTGGTCGGTAGGAAGGCAAACCTACGAAGCTGAGTGGAGGCCCCAGGCCGCGGGACGGGGTCGACCTGACCAACAAGTCGTGACACTCTGGGACATTTTCTTCTCAGCTCATTCCACATTAGGTTTCCTATCCTTATAATAATGGCCGCGAATCGCAACATTCCACCCTATTAGCCGCTTCTTAGTGGACAGCCCTCCGCTAATTTTCCAGCAACACCTTATTACTTTTGCGTTTTCAGTTCCTCAAACTGTCAATTCGACTTTCACATTTCCAGCGGAATGGTCAAACAACCCCGGATTCCCTGATCAAATTATTGGATCAGTAAACATTTTAAACAGAAAAATACAACAACAGCAGGTTCGATAGAAAATTCTATCAGGCTGAGTGGTAGCGTCATGCATCATCAAGACTAATCAAGATCAATCACATCAAGATTAATGGGTAGCTGATACAGCCAAAAAGGAGTAGTTGAGTTTTAAAAAAAGTCCAGTCATGCAGCATGACCCCATGAGCGAATTTTTGAAGAAATCTTCTATTATTTCGATTTTTGACTGATTTTTCAACTTTGAAATTTTTGAAAACTTGATACATATTCTTATAGGAAATTTTACGCTGATTCCGAATATACCACATATTAGTATGCTGAAAAAATTATTTCGCACAACAAATCGCAAAAAACAGGCTATTTTGAAATTTTTGACTACATTTTTGAAAATTTCAACCCGAAGATGTAATTCGATCATGCTGGCCAACGAACTTTCGTTTTGTGTCCTTAACGTTTTAAAATTTGTTTGAAGTTTCTAGCAATTCTACGGACAGTTATCGTCTGGTATGACACATACATACATACATATATACAATACATACATACATTAAAAAAATGCGTTAAACTTCAGAATATGATTCAGAATAGCCTGAAACGGATTTCTGCATAAATTTTTTTCAAAAATTCACATTCTACAAATTTTGAGGCGAGAGCAATAGCTTAATTTTCTTTAAAAATTCGCTAAAAATCCGTTCTTGCGCTAAAAAATCAAGCTTTCTAAATGAAAGGATGAGTTCGTTGGCCAGCACTTTTTGAGCACATTAAATTGACCAAATTTCAAAAAATGTGCTTAAAAAATCACTAAAAATTGCTAAAACGACTGTAAATGTATAAATTTGTATTTTTTCATGAGAATTGTATTCAAAAAAGTTGACAATATACAGAAAATTATAAAATTAACGCACGAAATTGTGCTGAAAAACGTACTTAAATTTTGTTAATATTAGCTAATCTGATTACCGCTGCTGTAATTTAGTAGACGGCATATTATTTTCGCTTGGAACATACATAGGTACATAAAAAAATGCGTTAAGCTTTAGAATATGATTCAGAATAGCCTGAAACGGATTTCTGCATAAACATTTTTCAAAAATTCACATTCTACAAATTTTGAGGCGAGAGCAATAGCTTAATTTTCTTCGAAAATTCGCTAACAGCGTATCTGCATTTGCTATCCTATTGCAGGGTTTTACTTCCGACCCACTGGCAGGATTAATCCCACCTCCTTGGCATGATTATACTTCCCACTCTCTTGGCAGTATTTATCTATCCATAGGCTTAGTAACGTCCATCTCCTTGGACGCGAATAGCGGAAATTTGAGAAATTGTGTAAGGATATCACGTTTTAGCATGTACTATCGTACCCTCAAAGTTGCAGAATGTACCGATTTACTTACTATATAGGTTTCGATTTCAATGAATCTTCAAAATTACTTCACTCGTTAACATGGCAGTAACCAAGTTACTTGGTGGTTTCGTTTGATTTCAATTAGGTGTTAGAAAAATATCGGTACCGATTCAACACGATTGTGATGTTGTAGAGGGAAAAACTGCCTTTTTCGGTCGAAAGGAGTGGGAGGGAAAATAAAAAAAGTGGCCAAAACCCACAGAACTTGCCGAAAAGCCTAACAACTCTTTTTGAAATCGGTCAAGCCGTTTTCGACTTGTGGAGCTACCAAGAGAAATAGGGATCCATTTTTAGGACGTCTCTCTGAAATCAAGTTCATCAATAGAGGGACGACCTATTGGAATTGATCCAGGAAGTGAGGGACAACCCAATCTTTTAATTATACATATAGGCCTAGTTTTGGAAAACCTGTCACGACTTTCAAATTTCATTATGGAAGAGGATGAATGGAGGAGGTAATAGCGATAAATCGTGATATGTTTACTACATTCCTCTGATTCCCGTGACAAGTTCTATAATTTCTTCTATCGAGATTCCAGTTTTGTAGGTAACCTTGGAAGTTTCAAATTTACTGTCGGTGGAGAGGTAATTGGGAGGGGGGGGGGGGACTCCTAGAAATCATGATATATTATATATTTTTTCTAATATGTTTAGTTTCTTGACCGCTAGGTGATAATTAGCACATTTTTAGGATCTTGAGAGTCGGTCAGGATAATAAAATTCAGGTCTTCAAAGCCAACGTTTCGATGTATTTATACATCATCATCAGGGCTTGGAGAATTTAGGCAGGTTTCTACAAAGTCATTTCGTAGTTGATAGCACATGTAGTATGGCACATATATTGACTAGTGAAAAACGTGATATATTTTTTTCTAACTATTTTCAATTCTCACCAAAATTATATACAACCCATTCATAGGGACATCCATGTAGTGCATGCATTACTTACCAATATGTTTATACATACATAGATTAGAAAAGTACTATTTCAGTACGTTCAAATGTTCTGTTTTCTGTTTCAGAGGAAAGACAAGCGAGCGGAGTCTGAGCTACAATTTAATTTAGGTACCTAGTGAAAGCTGTTAAACATATGTATGACATATTGTCAAAAATTACGCTCCAGCGACTGTGATACAACTGTAATTAAATAATTATGTAAAGTTTTAAATTATATAGTTGAGGTTACTTGCTTTTCACTTACGTTAGAGAGTGTGTATATTTTGTTCGTGGATTTGTATATCCCAATCATTGGCTAATGATGACAAATTAATAAGAATAATTACTTAAGACTAGTGACGAAATGAAATGCAGCAATGCACGCAACGCGCTCCAAGGCCGGGATGTGCAATTATGGAAAGCCCTGACCAGTGCTATATTATTTGTTAAATTTATTTATATTATTGATTCAAATTTGATTTTATGAGTTCTTGTTGTCATTGAATTTTATTGAGCAATACATGTTGTGCAATTCCGTAATGATAGTACTTTTAATTTTTTACCAACCGCTGTGAGTGTCAAATCCTGTAGTCGGATCTGTGCCTTAAACAGTATTGCGTGTTAGAATGGTAGTAATTCAAAAGTTGATTATAGTTATTTACTTTGATTTTGATTAAACAGTATTAATCTGCATTCCTACATTGAATGTAAACTATTTATTGTTGAGTAAGGAGAGGAAACTAGAAATTTAATACTCCTGTATCCACAGAGGGAAATATTTATTGTAGTGCAAGTTGTTACTGTTTCGTGCCATTTTTGTGAACAAAACCTTAATGTGTATGAGTGGTATTGAAAGAACTTTTTAATATTATAAGTGCCTTACACAGGTTCCTATATCGACATACCTACTATTATTTCATCTACATTTCGATGAAATAATAAATAGTGATGTATATTCCGTCCCAACGATAATATACTTAATATATGTTTAATATTCCATCCGAAACTTGTAAAGTGGAATCGCCATCTGATCTTTAAAATATTTTAGGTAAAGCAATTTAGGTTCTAAGAACCTTGTACAAAGTGTACCTTGTACAATTTTCTCAGTTAGTTATGCGATGAGTTGTAAATAATAATTTAATAAACATTGTTAATAAGAATGAAATTTCGGTCTTATTATGTAAATTTTACTACACTTTTCGTTGTAAATGATGAATAAATCTTTAAAAGTGTTTATTAAATAGATGTACCAAGATTTGCAGAGAAAGATTACGTTTATTTTCCTAATGCCCTCCGAAAAGCTGGAAATAGCAGAAGAAAGAATGTTACAAGGCACGATGAGGTTAATCTCAACAATGTTCTTAGTAGGTTTTACGTCAAACATATTTATATGTACGTCGGTGCCTTGATAACAAATCAAAATCTTAAAAGGATCTTGATGTTGAAAGAATTCAAATTGAAAAGGCACCTATGATTAGACCGAATCGCGTTGATTGTTGCACTGAATTCCCGCCACGCTCCTAGCGGAGGAAATCGTAAGCAGCGTCCTAACGTTAGGAGCGTCATGGGAATTCAGTGCAACCAATCAAACCGTCCCCCACACCACCATCCATTAGCAGCCCCCCCCCCCCCCCCCCACCCCGTAAACACATTAATAATGGGGTATAAAAAAAAATTTGTTTTTTTGTAAGGATCTCAAAAATAACAAAATTGCACATCGCGCACGTGCGCAATCGACATCAACTTCGTTATTTTAAATGGGAACCCGCATTTTTTATTGCAGCTTTGAATTGTAAGTGAAATTTTATGATGAAATGACCCATCACTCGATTTTTTAAGTGAGCGCAAAGGAGCGCAATTCCGCTCTACAAACCTACATTTTAGTACGCTTAGTGCTTTGTGGAAATGAGTAAAAAAAAGTGCAATTCTGGTCAATTTATCTGTGTTTTCCCAAGATGGTGTTGCAAATATCAAAAAATGAACATCATGCGCACTTTTAGAGCGGAATTGCGATATTTTGCGCGCACTTTAAAAATCGATTGATGGGTAATTTCTACATGAAATTTCTCGTAGAATTCAAATCTGTAATAAAAAATGGGGATTCTCATTCAAAATAACGAAGTTGATGTCGGTTGCAAACGACTATTCACGTGCGCATTGCGCAATTTAATCATTTTCGAAATCCTAAAAACGAATTAAGAAAAAATAATTTATTTTTTTGACCCATTAACGATTTTAGCGGCGGAGGGGGGGGGGGGGGGGGGGGCTCCCTGTATATATGAAACTCGAGATAGGTTAATCACATCAAATTATACACAACCTTCTATTTTTAATCACTTAGTAAAAAACCTGCAGAATACAAAATCAAAGGTTAGCCTTAATTATGCACTCCGAATAATCCAAAATGACCAAATAATCCGCAGAATTATTTTACAGTAGTGGATCAGCTTGCGAAATGAAAAAACAAAACACACAATAATTTGTTTTTATATCGAGATGAAAACAAAATTCCAACTGAATCATTTTCGTTTTTGGTTTATTCTTTTCAATAAAGAACGTTTGTAATCGACCAAGGAAACAATTTTTGAAAAACTTGGAGAGTTGCTGAGGGTGTGGAGTCGAAGGCGACAAAGAGTTCAATGAGTACAAGTTTTGAATCCTGCTTTCACGATCAAGCTGAAGGATACAGTAAGTTATGCTAGTTATTAATCAATTATTTAGTACTTAAAGTGTAAAGATAGGCCCGATTTGCGGCTAGGCCGCATTAAATCCCGCTCAATGAATGATTATAGTAGTTTTAACACGAGTGTGTTTTAGCCTTGGCATCTCCAACCGAAAACGAAACGTTTATGTGTAACAAAAATGTGTTGCAACGAACTTTTGATGATTTTCGCTTACAACCGAGTCGTTGCTAGAGAAATAGTACTTCGACATTTTTCATCCCACAAAATTCGTTGACCATTCGTTCGAAAGCTCTTAACTTATCCAACCATATTATGTTAACTACTGCGAAGTGCTTGGCCAACAAACTAAGTTATGAACATGGTTATTTGAATAATTGTTTACACACAGTTGATCATTCTCAATAATTGGTATCGTGAAAACAAACGCTTGTTTATTCTGATGATTTCATTGAGCTGGTGGTGAGTCGTTGCGCTGGTGATAAATAAATAAAACAACTTGACATAGTGGTGATAAGATACACCAAAAAATCTCAGTCATTTTTATATGCGGGTTTCTCCGTTTTATGTGGAACTCGTGAGCTAAAACACAGTCTGTGTTTCAATAATTCATTCTAGGCATGTAAATAGTGGTAGCCGGGGGTCCAGGGGGGCTTTTTCATTCTATATGCACCTGGACCGATGTCAATGACCGAAAATTCAAGATATAGGTTGGTAAAATTTTTACCAACACCATATAATATATCGAACTTTTTTTTTTCTTTTTTTTTAAATGGTATAACGCGTAGTTAATTGCACGTGCTTACAATACCGTCCGTTACAAACACAGTGATTCGAAAAAACTCTTTTTTAAACAATTTTGACTAATGTCTGCTCCAATACGTGGACTAACTAACCCGGAAATATGGTTAAGCTGTGAATAGTTTAAATTCAGCGTTCTCAGCATTGCATCTCAGTTTCTGGATTTAGTTAATTAAAGTTGTATTCAGATGTAACTCATCAATGGTTCTATGACGAGTAGATACCTTTGCTCTTCTTGCATGAACTATTTATTTATGGATGACGTGAATTAATCATCGATCATCCTTACTTATAATCATCTTGAGTTTGGCTGTGCGTGATTTTTAAGTAATTGGCATCTTTGCCTCACTGCGCACCGTGTAGTCTAGCTTGATTATCGAATGCAATTCTCCTCCAAAACCTAGGAAGTTGTTTACTTTCCTTCAATCCTAACACACAGGTTAGTTAGTTATTGACTGATGATATAACCGTGACAAGTCGAATGATAAATGTTCAACTGATGAATTGAATTGAATGAACCCTGTGAACACCAATAAGTACATCATTTATGATAAATAATTTGCCAATTTATGATCTGAGTAACATATACTTACCAAATCAATTATTGCAAACCGATTTCGAGGGGAAAGAGGAGTTAACTTTTTTCCATTCGATTACAAAGGTTCGTTATTGAAAATAATGAACCAAAAAGGGGAGGGAAGAGTGTGATTAGGTACTTACGAATGTAGGTAAGGTTGAGTGAAGACGATCGGGTAAGAAACTTCTATTAAACTGAAAGTGCTAGTTCACCTGAATTTACGCAACGGGTCGTGAACATCACTGATCGAATGGGATGTACAATTTAGTCTGAATTTAGCAACCAATTCAACAAAAGGGCAAAAAGCTTCCTGTTAACTTTTAGGCAAAAGCCGACAGAATCATACTGAAAGCGTTAGAAGCATAATACTTCAAACAATTGAACATAAATACCTGTACTTACATCGACTAATTATGAAAATTCGCTCATATGACCATGCTGCATGACTGAAAATGACTGCCTGGTTGAAATTGTTTATCGTATTGTTATGAACTATGGAAAACACTAAGCTCGAATAACTAGCACACGCTTTTTAGTCACACACAGAACTAAAACTTTTATTGAACAATAGGTAAATAAGTCTGGTTGCTTGGTAGGTACACCATGTGACAAGGTGATGCAGGATCCCTAACACTATCCCCTCTTCCATGTTTGGTTGGAGTGTTGCATCAGTAGCTTGCGTCAAAATAACTTCAAACAGCCAAATAACACTATTGGCCACATTCACTGTTCTTACGCCACACATTCGATGCAATCAACTCATATTATAAACGGTCTCACAGTGCCCATGTATAATCCTATGCCGCTTCATGTAGGTACTTGCTTCTATTGGTATTTCTTCTTGTTTCTATTGGTTCTCAACTAGAAGATCTGCTGCCATCTCAATAGATATTTCCCAATGCTGTTACGATCTTCTTAAAAACACCGTATTAGGTTCATCATGAATGTCACAACTTCTTCATCAGTTCTCCTCTTCTTGCCCATTTACGATTACGATCATCTATTAGTTTTCTGTAGAGGTTAGGATCTTTCACCATCAGGCCTTTGGCGTACTCCGTATCTTCGAAACGAAAGTGCCGACGGGATTGAGTGCTGAGATTTGATTTTGCCTGGTCTTCATCCGATACACATTGGATCTTCCCTGTCTGTGTACATCCCTCACCTAAATGTAAAGGAGTTACTATCTGTGCCTTCAATTATTGACTGTTCCTTTCTTCTTTTACTTTCGTGTCCTCGGGTGAAGAAAGTAGCCTTTCGTTCACCTCAGCTCGCTTAATTTCCTCTACATTTTCTTCCATTTTCTGACACGAAACACGATCTTCACTCGATGGTTTGATAGGTCTTTCGGTCCCTAGCTGGTTTTTCTTCTCATTCCTCAATACCTCTGTAATTTTCTTCTCCTTCTCTTGTACATTTTCCTTTTCCTGGTGTACTGTAATCGTTTCTTTCTCAATTTCTTCTTCTTTGTTCTCCAGCTGTATAGTTGCTCTACATCCTTCATTCTGAAAACCTTCAAATCGCTCAACATTACTTTTTGTTGATCCACAAGCTGTTCCTCTGTTTTTCATTACATCATCAAGTGTTCTTCCTATTCGTTGTTTATCAAATTCTCCACATGCTTCGAAGATCTGTCCACTGAACCGATCCCGTCTACTAATCCCACATTCTCTGTAGTTGTGGCCACTTTTACCACAATTCCAGCATACATTGCCATGGTTTCTTTGCCAATGCTTTGTATTTCTTGCTCCGCTCCGTTCGGGACATCTTCGACTCACATGGCCCGTTTTATTGCAGTTCCAACAGGTTACAAACCGGATATCATTGTTCCGATTCCGTCGGCCCCAGTATGATACCCCAGAATGATACCTGAGCGTTCGCGCTGAATCCTTTTTCTGGTTCGTCTTCTTACACATTATATCCACGCTCTTAATACCATCGATCTTGATAGCCAAGCAGAGGGCTTCGGACAACGTAGCCACTGTCGAGCATGGTTTATTGTAAAACCCATAGTCACTCTTGGTTACCAACAATTTTGCGACTTCCATGTATTGCTCTGCAATCAAGTTCATCATGCATTCTATCTTCTTGAAAGCCTCGACCAAGTTTCCGTGTATTATTACGTGATCCCACCGCTGTCACCAATGTTATGAACTATGGAAAACACTAAGCTCGAATAACTAGTACACGCTTTTGAATCACACACAGAACTAAAACTTTTATTGAACAACAGGTAAATAAGTCTAGTTGCTTGGTAGGTACACCATGTGACAAGGTGATGCAGGATCCCTAACAGTATAATATGAAAAGCCATTATACATGAATATCAGTAGAAAAATTAATAAATATACTATTACTTGGTTTCATTGTATTTTAACATGTATCATGTTTTAGCCCTGGGGTCCTAGCGAATTTTGCGAGTCAATTTTTTTCCGCGCACGAAATTAATTACAGTGATTTCCGCCTACAACCGAGTCGTTGCTAGGGAAATGGTACTTCGTCGTTTTTCATCCCACAAAATTCGTTGACCATTCGTTCGAAAGCTCTCGATTTATCCAACAATATTATGTTAACTACGGCGAAGTGCGTGTCCAACAAACTGAGTTATGAGCATGGTTATATAAATAATTGTTTACACACAGGTGATCATTCTCAATAATTGATATTGTGAACATGATTGCAACCGCTTGTTAATTTCTGATGTTTTCATAGAATTTCGAATCAATATAGAGGAGAAAACATGATACATGGTTGAAATTTTTGGGTCTAGAACAGAAATAAGTTTTTTTTTTTTACAAGCTTAATTGGAATAAACTTGCGTTATGACAAAGAAGTTGCCTTACAGACCATCAGACGCATAACTCCCCCGTTCTTTTTCACAGCAAGGAAGGTAATTTCAGGTTTGGAGGGCGGGCAGCGTTGATCGAGAGGCCGTTTCAACAGCCTGTGCTTCTCAGTGCCAATATATTTCGAGGCCCCCGGCCGCATAAATCAAAATTAACTAGAAAGTTCAAACTCAATGCATCATGACAAATACCCTATATTTTATCTATCCTACAGAATCACTTGTAAATGATATAGGATATTCTCGGGCGAGGGGCTAATAGGAACTGAGAGAGAAGAGCGCGGTGATTTAGTGACGCATTGAATCATCAAGCTTTGGTTGTGAGAGGGATTGGAGGACGAAGTTTGGATGTGATCTTGGTATCGCATTTTACGTGGTGTTTTGAGCTCATAAAATTGTTGCTGATCATTTAAGCCTAAACCTCTCAATAAATAAAACAATAATGGTACAAATAAATAGTACAGTGAAACTTGGATTATTCAAACCTCAAGAGACCAGTCAAAAACTTCGAATTAACCAAAAATTCGAATTAAAGAAGTTTTTAATAAATTATAATGAATTATATTTTAACAAACTACAGTACGAAGTAAAGTACATACAGTAACATTGAATACTGTACTGACCAACAGAATATTGAACAATAAAGACACCTGGAACGGTACTGAATTTAACTGCAACCATAAAAGAACAATCTATTGTTTTTAAAAAAGGATGATATTTTGGCCTGTTTCCTTGAATTAAGTCTTTCGGCCATTATAAAAGATTCCAACGCATTCAAAGAGTTGAAGTATGAATCACTTACATCAATTCGGCTTTAAAAAAAACGTCCAAGTTCTTGTACGTGATTCATGGCGTCAGCTGCACTCGACACCGGCACTTCTTCTGTACGATGGCATTGACTTGCATGCATTTTGTCTAACGCAAACCTTTTGCGATAAATTTACAATTATTTTGAGTCGCAGCTTAAAATTTATACCTTAATTAGCACACCGAAAATTCGAATTATCCAAAATAAAATTTGAATTATACACGATTTTTTCGCAATGTTTAAATACAAAATGCTAGGGACCATGAGAAATATTCGAATTAAAGAAGATTTCGAATTAAAGAAGTTCGAATTATACAGGTTCCACTGTATATGACATTGAGACGATTTGGGACACACATTCTGATGATCCACTAATACAAAGCCTACGTGGATCGCCACACCAAGCCACGACATTGGGCTCAACCAAAACTTTTACGTGGGTGCCGAGCCATGTGGGAATTCATGGCAATGAGTGTGCAGATGCCTTGCAAAGAGAGTCATTGGTGATAACTCGATCGATATGTTTCCTATACGCATTACAAGGATCAAATCTACATGCAACACAAAGCCAATTCCATCTGGCATGAGCAATGGCAGGTTGTGATCACTGGTAGGCGTGGTGTCCTTCAGGACTTGAGCCCGGTGGGCGCTTTCGTAACCCCACTTTCAAGGAGGGATCGAATAGTTGTCAACCGGGTTCCACTGGCCATACCCGTCTTACTCACAGCCACCTGCTTAGTGGGTTGACGTTTTTTCCGGACCAGACAAGGTCCGATCCCTGTTGTTGTACCTGAGAGCCACTGAGCTCTACTACGAACTGTGATATCTGATCTGTGATACACAGGGTGCGGCAGAGAGGACGGATGGTTTTAAAAAATCATAAAATAGTTAATTTTTACTCAAAAACAAATTTATTGATGAAATCAGGTTCGCAAGGAAAGAGCATTTGAGACAGTCAAGTGTGAAAAAATCACATCAGGCATGTGGTTGTGGTGGCCAAAATTGTTGATGCAATGCTGGAGTTCGCGTCGACTCTCTCCAACATAACGCTACGTCGAAATGATCACCAACTTCTTATTCCCTGAATTACGACGGCGACGTGTTCCAACCCGACGTGTGTGGTTCCAGCAGAATGGGACGACCGCCCACACAGCCAGAGCATCAATGGACGATATTCGCCCTCTCTTCCCTGGTCGCCTTTTTTTCCAGGTTTAGCGGTGTTCATTGGCCTCCTCGGTCCCTAGATTTATCCATATGCGATTTTTTCTTATGGACAACTCAAGGCTTAGAGTATACGAGAACAAGCCCCGAACTCTGGACGAATTGAAGGACGCAATTCGCGTGGAAGTCGCCCAAGTTGAGAGAGCTATGTTGGAGAGAACGACCAAGAACGCCTCCAGCACTACATCAACAATTTCGGCAACCACATGCCTAATGTGATTTTTCACACTTGACTGTCTCAAATGCTATTTCTTTGCGAACCTGATTGCATCAATAAATTTGTTTTTGAGTAAAATTAGCTATTTTATGATTTTTTTAAAACCATCCTTCTTCTCTGCTGCACCCTGTATTTATGTATGTACATCTAGTCTAGTTTTATTTCACTTTGCTGATCGTATATAGTTAAGGTTTGGTTTCTCGACTAATTTGCTCGAAATAAGATTTGTTGGGGTCTCGAGGTTCAATCAGAAAATACCACGGTATTTCTAGGCCAACGTTTCGGTATATTTGTATACCATCCTCAGGTTTAGATAGTGGGTGGGTTAAACCTCAATCACATAGGTGGTGGATACATAAAGGTTCTTGAACGTGAGGAGGGAAAATGGATTTCACCTATGTCAGCTAGGTATTCACTTTCAAACTTATAGAAGACAAAATGCCGAATTTATAACTTATTGTAGACAAAGTGTCGTACTTATTAAAGATGAATGAAATATAATGAAGTGTTGAAATGTAATTAAGGAAAGCACATAAATGTTAATCAATATCAGATAATGAATGTGAAAAGGTAAACTGTTGGTTACAAACCATCTCACCTCATCACTCTGATTGTTCAGCGACCGAGTTTTGTCCAAAACATTATTTGCGGCTGTGTCCTGTGATCTCGAGTGAGTGATTGTGATCGGAAATGCGGAAATGTTCGATGAGGCCACTACAATGTCTACTCCAGCACCTGATGACATTATCATCTATCTGCATTTGGAGCTCACAGGTATGACGATAAACTGGCTATGATGACTGGAATATATTTATAAATAGTCGTTACCTCCTTCACGGACTAAAAATCAATTAATTTTCCAAGTCAAGAAGAGTCTCAGAGTTTATTTTTATAGGTACGCGGATTATTTAATGTACTCCACATACTGAAAGACAATTCGTTATTTACTTATATTCATCGTTGTTTCTATCCTTTTCTACCGTTAAGCTATCTTTTTCTGTACAATTTTTCGTGAGGTTAATTGAAGACCGCCATATGCAAAACATCCAAATGCCATTTATAAAATTTCCCAGCAGACCCAAAAAACTGATCATAGCCGAGAGAAAAATGATTGAAGTGTCTTTTGTAGTTTTCCATGTTTGTCTCCACCGTTATCTGACCAAAAGATTGTTTTCGTTTTGGGCGATTTAAGATTTTCTGTAAAAGTGGTTATGAATACAGGTACCGATTTCGTTACAGCCCCGAATCAACTCTGTCTCGACCTAAAAATAGAAGAAGTCGTCAAAGCTATCGTCGATACGAATCCCAAGGTTGATACACGTCAGTTGTCTGCTACAATACATTCGGGATGTGGGCAAAGTTAACTTAAACCGACTGAAGGGAATCTTATTTTTCGCTTGTTTTATTATTAGTTCGTTCCAGAGTAAAAAACATCTATCGGGGGATCATGGAGGAAGCATAGGAACGCAGGTACCGTTTTGCAACAGAATGAGCACTTCGGTTTGTTTGGTTTGAAATTGATAAACGAACCGCTCGGAGCTCTACTATCGTTCAGAAAATTCATGAGCAGTTGTCTTATGGCACATAAGGCCCGAATCCGTTAAAAATGTATTTCTCAGAAAATGAAAATTAGGTTGTTTTGCATGTGGCGGTCTTCAATTATTGTTATGGGAATATTTTTACGGTGAGTGCGGTGAGTGCCTCGCCCCTGGATTATTAGTAAATATGTTACTATATATAATCAGCAAAGTGAAACTAAACTATGTGTACAAGAACAAATTCTTGTTACCTGGAATTCGCAACTCCGATGTCAGCAACAATACACCATCACATAAATCAACCTTCCTTCTTCCACACATTCCATTCCGCATCCACTTTTCCTAGTTTTCACTTTAATTGCAATAGCTCTACAGTAATTTCCATCATTCCAACAATAAATCAACATTTCGATCTATATAATTTCTGCCGATAGCAGGTATCATTCATTTTCTCAGCTGACTCTCAATTGATAACATCAGTGAGGCCAACCTAATTATTCCATGACATGGATTGTTATAGGTCACTTGCGTTGAAATTCCCCATTCAAATGGTTTATGTAATTTTCTAGAGTTTATGTTGTTATTAATCTATGTTAGAATTTTTGTTAGATGTTTATTTATTTATTAAAATTTAGTTCAGTGTTATTTGTAGGAAAAAAGTTTTCGACGTGTTGCTACCCATCATTCCTTTGTTCATCCGGATCGAAATTATCATCACTATTTCTCGCCACGTCGCAACTGACCTATCTTAACGTTTTTATCCTCGCTTTTTGGTTTATTATTTTCAATAATAAGCCTATGTGATCGTGTAGCAAAAAAATTTTATAACCTCCCTCAAACTTTGTCACTTTACGTTTCAAGGTGCGTAGAATCAAAATTTGAAATGTCCGTCCGCCGTTCGCCGTCCGGGCCATAAAAGGCCTAAGAATTGACTTAAAAAACCCGTTCTTTCGCATATAGACTCCATTTGGGGTCTAGTTGGTCCTAACGTTTAACTATCCCGATCGCTTTACTCGCATAGATGCTATGGGCCAAAAACGGGCGAAAAAGTGTCTTTTTCGACGCGCGCACGCCTGGCACGCTTGGCAGGGGGTCACGGTGGGTGGAGAGGTGGGTGAGCGGGGGGTGGAGTGAGAGGAGGCGCCGGCGCCGCGGCTTGTGGTGGGTACGGCGCCGGCGTTCCTTCGAGGCATGAATATGTTTTTTTCAAGGTCATATTTGTGTGTTAATACCAAAGCTTTTCCTACGCATATTTAATAACATATCCTCTCGACTTTTCGTACGTACTTAGTTAATGATATTATTAAGGCAATAACTATTTGAATAGATAGGAGCTCAAATCGAGAAATATAAACATGCGTATATAATTATAGAAGTATAGGTTGTGGCAACTCGAAGTAGGACACGCCGAGGAGTCTGGACGGGCCTCATGACGTACGCTAGCCAACTAAAACTACGATCATACTCAATTGAAAAAATAATAAACCTTTGTGAAATAATTTGCAGCGTTCCAAAGTTACTGTAGGTGCCGTCCGGCTCTGACCCATCCGCAAGACCTTTTTGTTCTGCTTCTTTCACGACGCGCAGACGTCGGTGCAGTTACCAAATACTCGCTGGAAAGGTGCGGATTGTTTGAGGAAACAACCCCCAGACTTGGGTTACCTGGATCCTGTTCCCTAACTGGATTGAAACCGGTAAGATCTTACCATACTATCATCTCCTCTGTCAATAAAGGAGAAATCATACAGTTTTGGTGGTCGCACTCACCATAACTGTATTGAAATTGAGAACCAGGGTATCAACCCCTTCTTCTCCATCTATCTACCTCTTGGACTCTCAAGGGGCTTTCATATCTACCTCCTTCTTCACCTACTACTATCATCAATTAAAAAGGCATATGAACTATTTACAGCCCAATCACATGATAGATCACATCAGATCAGATATCTCAGTTTGTAGTAGAGCTCAGCGGCTTTCGGATCAACAGCAGGTATTGGACCTTGACTGATCCGGATAAAACGACAACCCATTGAGGAGGGCGATGCTAGACACAGAGTTCCTTAAGGCCTGGGCATGAACAAAATCACTCGCGACGATGTTATGGGAACCCAATTTGAAACGGAAGTGTTAATTTTTATTCGACCAATTTAATGTGCTCAAAAAGTGCTGGCCGACGAACCCATTCTTTCATTTGCTTGCTAGTGACTTCAACGATCTCCTTGAAGTGATTCAAACGCATTATCTACAGTTTTATTGAGTCATATTGTTAATATATTGAATGAAAATAGGAAATGAAGCGTTCAAAGTCACTTATGATCCAAGGCAGGACAATAAATTACAGTTTATTCATTCTGGTAGGTGGTTCCTTAGTTCTGTCTTTCGTACTTTTGTGATTAATTTCGCAATTTATTCCCTACATATCAGATTAATTATCATGAACATTATTATGACAGGATCTGAGTGGCACGAGCTCGCCTATCTTGAACAAAATCTCGATGTGAATCACGTTGAACTATGAAGAGAGTTGAGCGTGAGTGAATTTAAGTTATTGCGTGAGCGTGGAGACTTCAACGCCTTTATTGAATGGAGAGACTTGGATGCTCATGTGGGGTTCTCAACTTGGACATGATATATTGCTTACAATCAACCAAGATTTTGGATGTCTAGCGATCACTATTTACTTTCACAACACTCCAAAGAATCATAATTCTTTTGATCGGCTTCAATTTTAGGCCGACGTTTCGATTTATTTGTAAATCTTCTTCAGGGCTGTAATGTAGGAAAAACTACCTTAGTTGGTTGTTGGTTACATTTGACAACTCATGTACCACCTATCTATCAACTGCAAGTGGAGACTCATGAAGACTAATATTTGTACAATCTTCTACACATATAAGTAGGCAGGTAATTAACACCCTTATTTGTTACATTATGAATAACTTAAGATATTTGGACAGTTTACCTTAGATGATGATTGCATTATTATTGCATGTAGGTTACATAGCATCCGTTCTTCATCAGGGTAACTTCAGCTTTTGAACTTACTACCAACTAACTACTTAATAAGTAATGAATTTATAATAGAGAGACATTTTCGGTTTTGGTTATAAAGTTAAACGAAAAGTTGATGGATGAGAATGATTGACTTGAGATGATATAACTATGAGATAGTGATAAGGTTGTTGTTGTTGTCACTTTAGTATGTTGTGCATGGATGCTAAATAGGATGAATGAAACATTATCGTCTTACAGTACCTAATAAAAACATTTTTCTAAAAAACATCAAGTCGATATTTTTATATATTACCTCTATTGGTCTATGTACCGTGCTGGTTGATTATTAGAAGTTATTTTAATTAGGTTGGCATAGCAACGACTCAAGTTTGCAGTATCAGCTCTTTTGTTGCAGGTATTGGGTGTTCTGAGAATATGGATCATCTCTTTCACATTTCTTTTGTTACAGTTCTGTTCCATGTCTAGAATTCTACTCTGATCAAAACCAAATGCATGGTTGTAAGTGATGGCATGGTTTGCTAGCATACATCTGTTTATGTTGTGAAATGCGATTAGTCATATACTGAACTGTTTGGCCAATATAATTAATGTTGCAATCTTTGCAAGGAACACAATAAACTATATTGCTCTAATGATCCTTGGGAATTTCGGATTTTAAACGGGAGAATACCAGGGAATTTAAAGAATTTTTGTTATTGTATGCTATCTTGCAGTTAATTTTTGAAAGAATCGATTTCGCCAACTGTTCAGATAAACCATTGACATAAATCATACTACAGTATCTGAGTGGTGATATTGGTTGTTGAGGAGCTGTTGTTAGTGAGGTCATAACAGGTGGGTTGTCAGAGGTGTCACTAGAGGTGGATGATGGAGCAACTATCCTTTGTAAGTCAGAGGGGGTTCTTTGTGCGGTATCAGTAATGGTGGTGGGGGGATTGACGTTTCTTGAATTTGGAGAATTATGAATTATATTATTTATCAATGATTTCGCCAACCACAAGATCCAACCCTCAAGAACCTAAATACGAAAATTTAATACTGAGTGGTCAAGAACATTAGTCATTATATATATATATATATATATAGAATATATATTTATGTATATATATATATATATATATATATATATATATATATATATATATATATATATATTCTTTTGGCAAAGATGTGCCATCCATGAAAATTAGAAACAAATAAAAGTGATTTAAAGGAAAAACTTACAAAATTTATATTTTGGGGTTCGGCCTTTTCAAAATGAAGTGTATTTTTGTCTGTCTGTCTGTCCGTATGTTTGTCCGCTTTTCATGGCTACAGGGGTCATTGTACAACTGATATGAGTGGTAGGAAATGTCTTTATCTGTCCAATTTAAATTATAGGCTATTTGAAGTTTTTTAAATTAGAGCCGGAGGGGGTGTTTTAGATGAAAAGCAGGGGGTGAAATGGTGTATCTTTGACACCATTGAACTAACTGGGGATATGATTGGTTGAATATGTTTTGATTCTAACTTAAATCACAGGTTACTTGAAATTTTTTAAATCTGCATCATAGAGGGGAGGGGGTATCTGTCATCACTGAACAAACCCAATCACTGATCAAATGGGATTTGATTGTCAGATATTTCAAAGACTACTAACTACTACTACTTTGATTGTCTAATTCAAGTCAAAGATTACTTTTTCAAGTTTTTCAAATCGGAGAGAGGGTGGGGGGAGTTCAAGCGTTTCGAACGTCACTGAACCAACGGGGATCTGATTGGGCGAATTTATCTTGATTCTAACTTAAATCACAGGCTACTTGAAATTTCTCAAATCTACCCTATAGGGCTGGGGGGTGTCAAGTCATTTAAGGGAAGAGGGAAGGGATTATCTTTGTCATCAGGTCATCACTGAACAAACTGGGGATTTGATTGTCGAATCTGTTTGGATTACTCTAATTCAAGTGAACGACTAGTTTTTTTCAAATTTTTTCAAATTCTATGAGGGAGTTAATCTGAAACATGGGGGTGTTTGAAGTGAAAGAGTGGGTTGATCTCAGTAGTTCGGTGTCTTAAAGGTAATTTGTAAGTAAGTACTTTTAATTAAGGATTTTTTGGAGCAGATCCATAGGGGTGCCCCAAAATGTGATGGGTGATGGGAGGCTTGCGTATATTCAAGTCAACCTGAAGTCAAGTGCAACGTATGGGTGAACCAGCTAGTTATCTAATATAAATAATTAACAGTTGTAACCACCCACGTGTGTTTCAAGTGTGACAACTGTAGGTGGTATTCATTGCGAAATTCGAAAACAAGAAAGTGTACCTACTAATACTGGCGACTTAAATACGTAATTAGCCGCTAACAAGGCGGAAAAAAGGGCTTCGCTGCAACTGATCGAATAAACATCAACTGTCCAACGCAAAAAGGCCGCAACTGCCAAGAGCTAACTGTTGGGTAAATGCCTTCGGTAAGATAGGTAAGTGTTGCGGAAGAGGGTGCGGGGTGTGTGGTGTGGGAGGGGGAGGGGTAGGGCTAGTAATTAGGACTGGGGGCGGCGGCGAGGGGGTGCATCGGCTCACAAAATAAGGGAAACAATGGATAGATGGCAGTGAAAGCAAAGGATTCTCGTTAGGTTACCCCAGGTGGAGAGAGCATTCTTTATAGCAATTCCCATTGTGAAGCACCTTGAAGAGCTCGTGACGAAAGGCGAGCCCCGTTCCTCCGTAATAAGCTTTTCTGACTTCAATTATATTCGACTTATCGTTTCTTATCATCGACTCTTATCGATTCTTTAACTGAAGGCCGCGATGACGCAAGATTTTTTTCCAATCAACTAAAAATTTGCTTCTTAAACTTGCTCGCTCCTGTATATTAAGTAATAAACTAGGTATCCTAATACGTAGAAAATATTCCTACCGTTTTTTCCTTTTCTGCAGTAATTGGAACTAAATACTCTTTGAGGAGAATATAAGCAGGACCTATAGAAGGTGTCTCACGAGTTAGGCACCAGCGGCGTATCTTCTCAATATACGAGTTGGGAAATCCAAAAAATAGTATCCCACATAATTTTTTGCGAGAAATCCAACCACGACACCTTTGCGTAACGCACAATCTTGCAACCATGCGCAATCGACACAAACTTAGTTATTTCAAATAGGAACCCTCCCATTTTTATTGCAGATTCAGATTCTACGCAAATCATCATGAAAAAGACCCATTACTTGAATTTTTTAGTACGCAAAAAGAGCTCAAATTGTGAAATATCGAGATTTTTAATACATTAATAGCCACATGTGGTACGCGGTTTTGGGGTATTTTTTTCACGCTGAATCGTGTAATGATGTTCATTAATTGATAGTGCAAAACCAAGCACTCAGCCGTCTTTTTTTTTTGACATTTCATGTCTTTGCTATGGCACACAACCAAATTTTCGTTATGTTACGTTACGTAACGAAATATGCTCAATGATTTTCTGATGATTTCCGCTTACAACCGAGTCGTTGCTAGGGAAATGGTACTTCGTCGTTTTTCATCCCACAAAATTCGTTGACCATTCGTTCGAAAGCTCTCGATTTATCCAACCATATTATGTTAACTACTGCGAAGTGCGTGGCCAACAAGCTGAGTTATGAGCATGGTTATATATGAATAATTGTTTACACACAGGTGATCATTCTCAATAATTGATATTGTGAACATGATTGCAACCGCTTGTTAATTTCTGATGATTTCATTGAGCTGGTGTTTCGATGATTTGATTCATAGGAGGTGATCCGAATATTGCGAGAACGGTTTGATTTGTGAAGAGGTGGTTAAATCATTTAATAGGTAATCATTTTAATAGACGAGTCTGCAACTAAAGACATGAAATGTCCCAATGTGTTGCAGACTAGTATGCAAGCGTTACTGATGATTATCGTTTGCTTGCTCACTACCGAAGGTAGGGAAGCTTTGTGTTCGTGACTGAATTTAATCATGAATTTACTACTAAACTTAAGGTTTTATTTGGCAGAGTAACCCCACAGGTGTGTTGTTGAGAGAGGTCGAGATATTTGTACACAATATTGTGACTGTTGGCTTTCGGGAAAAGCTGAGCGGTTCCCCAACAAAGTTTGTGGCACTCATGATCAGCAAATAAGTCAAGGACGAGCTATTGTGGTAGAATACAGGCTGCACCAAAAGACACAAATATACAATATACACCTCAGGCTGCACCACCCTCATCTTGACTCTTCAGCACTAATTGAAAGGCATATGAAGGCGATACGGATTTCTGTTGGCACAATGCGTTCTATCTGTTCACGGTTACGCTCACTCAGGTACAGATAGTGTATAGTTGTACCGACCGATGTCTGGTACCGCCCGTCGTGGCAATAAAACCTGGAGAACGAAGCTAGGAACAGCCTGAGATAAGCAGGTTACTGAGTAGGCTCTGACTTTGGATGGGTGAAGTGTCAATATCCGTTGTAAGATAATGTGAAATCAAGTCACCCGGATGAAGATGACACATTGGTAAGACGTGGCTAATTTATTCGTGTCCGATATTTCAGATCGAATGGACCAGATCGCAGTGGGTTAGATTAGGGTTAGGTACATAGGAATGCTTGTGAGAAGGGCCCCGTTCTCACATGCTATTGGTTCTCAATAAACTATATTAAAATCTATACCCAGTGCTACAGTGCTTTAATTCATCCCAAGTAATTTCCAATTATTATTAGTTTACAGAACCATCAGTGTCCATGAAAAATTAAATAAGGTGTAACACAGTTAAATATCGTACTTCTGCCCAGAAACCTCCTTATATGTTCTATACGCTAGATTCCCTAAAAAATAGCTCCCTCTCTCTCGGGGCTCTCTCCCTCTCGAATTTCAGTATCTCTCTCTCAAATCTGTCTCTCTCTCACTCTCTTTTCTTTCTTTCTCTGTGTGACCGGATTAATCGATTAGCGTTTTTGGCCTCCTTTAGTAAAAATCTCCCGCCACTAGTCGAATTTATCTTTCCAATACTTAGAGCTGATAAACGTGTAGTTCCAGTTCATTCAGTGAATGGCTCTAGGGATCCTAGTAGATTTTTACTCAAAAGAGGTACTACTATTTATACTTCAGAGGTACTGCTATAGAAAAGATACTTACTATAAGAAACAAAACATGCATTTTCCGTTCTATGCTCAGATGCCGTTTAGCTACCCATCTACATTTCTGAACACAAATTCAGTTTCTAGAACCCCCCTCCTACTCCTCCAACCATCCACTTTGGAGTAAGTTGTTAGTATTTTTTTCCCGAATCGATCTCAAGATTGTACTAGTTGGAGATAAACCACTCACGACGAAGTTGTAGAAACCCATCTCAAAACGGAATTTAGTAAAAAAAACTTTGACTATTTCCATGAAAATTGAAGAGTTACAATGTTAAATCGATTTCGACGGTTGGGCCATCATCAGTAACAAATAATAACTGAACACACATTAGATTTATCAAACCAAAAATCAAAAGCATAGCGGCTAGTAATGAGTACGGAGAAGATCTCGTTGATACCATATGGGATAAGGTTCTTAGGAAAAAGAGTAAAGTTTCCAATCTGGTTAGGGAGGAAGTAACTTTAGGAGAAAAACAGGTACTTTTCCGTTATACCCCCCCCCCCCCCCCTCCCCACAGTCAATTTGTCTTCAACACGTCAGCTCGATGTTTCTAAACATTACTTCTTACTTAGATTACATATTTACGTAGAATTGGTGACAATTTCAAGCTATGGAAAGAAATTATATTATTTAAAAAAAAAAAAAAAAAAAAAAAACTCGACGCTCCGCGCCTCGCCAGGGGGCAAGCCCCCTGGACCCCCCGGTTACCTCTATTTACATACTTCGGACGAAATTATTGAAACACAGAATGTGTTTGCGTTGTCGCGCAACTAAGTGACAACCAAACAAGCGTCATTGTTTACTATTCATTTACTATTCATGCTCATAACTCAGGTTGATGGCCACGCACTTCACAGTAGTTAACATAATATGGTTGGATAAATCAGGAGCTTTCCAACGAATGGTGAACGATTTCTGTGCGATTAAAATTGCGGAAGTTCCATTTCCCTACCAACGGCTCGGTTGTACGTGAAAATCATAAGAAAATTTACAAGCGGTTGCAATCATGTTGACAATATCAATTATTGAGAATGATCATCTGTGTGTAAACAATTGATTCAAACAACCATGCTCATAACTCAGGTTGATGGCCACGCACTTCGCAGTAGTTAACATAATATGGTTGGATAAATCAGGAGCTTTCCAACGAATGGTGAACGATTTCTGTGCGATTAAAATTGCGGAAGTTCCATTTCCCTACCAACGGCTTGGTTGTACGTGAAAAGCATGAGAAAATTTACAAGCGGTTGCAATCATGTTGACAATATCAATTATTGAGAATGATCATCTGTGTGTAAAGCCACGCACTTCGCAGTAGTTAACATAATATGGTTGGATAAATCAGGAGCTTTCCAACGAATGGTGAACGATTTCTGTGCGATTAAAATTGCGGAAGTTCCATTTCCCTACCAACGGCTCGGTTGTACGTGAAAATCATCACCGTCACACATTTCGTTACATCCCGCGTTCCATTTTCGGCTAGTTAGTCCATGGCTAAAACACATTCTGTGTTAAAATTATCGTGTTTTCAGAAGTTGCCGATGTCGGTGAGGATTTGTTGAAACAAATTGGCGTGGTTGTGGTTTGATTGCCTCCACATGAATTCGCACAAGTAAAATGCACATGAATTGGCACAAATAGATAGTATAGGTTGGTGGTCTGGATGCTCGCAAGCTCGCATCTCAAAATTATATAACATCAAGTAGACAATCCCTTAGTAAAAATACAGATTAGTTGGACATGTAGGTCAGAATAATCTGTATACTTTGGCTCGCATGCTCGCATCTCAAAAATACATAACATAACATAAGCTAAGTAAGAAATAATGCCTAGAAACATCGGGCGGGCGTATTGAAGACAAATTGACTGGGGGGGGGGGGGGGGGGGGTATAACGGAAAAGTACCGAAAAACAATGGATTAGTATACCTTATTATGAGAAAATTTCTGATAAAATCGACACAATTCTATCATCGAACAATGGATTAGTATACCTTATTATGAGAAAATTTCTGATAAAATCGACACAATTCTATCATCGAGGGGTTACAAAGTGGGTTTTAAAGCTAGAATATATTCTTAGAGCACAACCGTTGAAGACAAAATCAATGTTAAGGATAAAAGTGAAGTTTAAAAACTGAAATGTTCTTGTGGCTACGAATATTGCCGTCAGACTGGTAGGAAATGCAGGGAAAGAATAGCATTTGCAGGATTTCAGGGAAAATATGGGTAAGTCTACTTTGCAAAACATCTTAAGGAATCCAATCATAGTTGCATTTTTGATCTGACAGATAGGTCCCTACGACTGGATGAGTAGTATATAGAAATTAGTCATGTCGAAGGAATTTAGATTTAAAAAATTGGCACATTTACATCCTAGGTTCCTGGTTGTAGTAAATATCAATACATGTTTTTCCTCCTTCTTTTCTCTCTGTTCATGGATTAATTGGTCAACTGCCCGTAATTTCTGTTGATAAATAAAAAAATTCGAGCTTAAAAGTTTTTGAACTCAATGCCTATTAACAGAGCACTTTTCAACGTAAAGAAAAACGTGATATACGAAGAAATCCCATGAATAATTAAAAAATAGGTAATCAAATTCAAACAACATAATAATTCCTGCGAAGAAATCACGCTATTAATCCCAGCAAAAGTGATTATTCTTGAGCATTTCATAGTAGTAAATGCTTGCAATCATTTCTGTTAGCGTTCATAAACAATAAACTGCCAACGTAATGCGTCATGGAAGGGTAATTTCATTCACGCTATCTTGGTTTTCTAAGGATCTTTGGTTATAATAACAAAAACTTCGCAGAATCACCGCATTTCTAGATAAAACAACCTATCATTACGTGTAAGCTCAGCGTAATAATACGCGGCGATTCAGGTTTTTTTTATTTCTCTCTTTTCAAATTTCTGGTCTGTCTATGTCAGGGTCTTATCAATCTTCTTTATTACATATCATTGTCTGGTTGCTAGGTGGTATCTCTCTACTAAAGCAAACCGCCTGCCGACTCATAAAGCTGTGATAATTGTGTTGTGATTAAGAGTGTTTCCTGGTAGTGACTTGCCATTTAAGCATTTTCAAATTAATAACTGGTGCGAAATTGGTTTGAATTAATTGAATATTTATTGCTTCAGTAACGAGAAGGTGGCTGTACTTTTATATTTACATAATAATATGGATCGGTAAATGGATATTCTTGATACGTCCAAACGAAAAAAGGTCCAGTCATGCAGCATGATCGTATGAGCGAATTTTCATAAATGGTCGTATTACATTTATGTTAAATTCTGTTGAAATTTGAGCACTTTGGAGACAAATAAAAATTTAATTATACATTTTATAGCAAATTAACTTTTTGTCAGTAATATTCCAATGAACAAACAATTTTGTGGATTTTTGCAATTTTAGCGAATTTTTGAAGAAAATTAAGCTATTGCTCTCGCCTCAAAATTTGTAGAATGTGAATTTTTGAAAAAAAATTATGCAGAAATCCGTTTCAGGCTATTCTGAATCATATTCTGAAGTTTAACGCATTTTTTTATGTATGTATATATGTATGTATATATGTATGTATGTATATATGTATGTATGTATATATGTATGTGTCATTCCAGACGATAACTGTCCGTAGAATTGTGCTAGAAACTTCAAACAAATTTTAAAATGTTAAGGGCACAAAACGAAAGTTCAAGTTCGTTGGCCAGCTTGATCGGATTACATCTTCGGGTTGAAATTTTCAAAAATGTAGTCAAAAATTTCAAAATAGCCTGTTTTTTGCGATTTGTCGTGCGAAATAATTTTTTCAGCATACTAACATGTGGTATATTCGGAATCAGCGTAAAATTTCCTATAAGAATATGTATCAAGTATTCAAAAATTTCAAAGTTGAAAAATCAGTCAAAAATCGAAATAATGCCGTTCGCTGGTTGTAAAAATCGGTAATATTCTTCAAAAATTCGCTTATGGGGTCATGCTGCATGACTGGACTTTTTTTCAAGTACTCCTATCGATTTTTAGCTCATTTCAATGAAATTTAAGTACATTTTTCAGTACAATTTTGTGCTTAAATTTTTAAATGTCCTAGTTCATGTTCGATTAATTTTTTTCGAGTAGCATTCTGCTAAAAAATATAAATTTGTTAATTTTTAGCGGGTTTTGGCCTTTTTTAGTGATTTTTTAAGTACATTTTTTGAAATTTGACCAATTTAATGTGCTCAAAAAGTGTTGTCCAACGAACTCATCCTTTCTTTTGAAATGCTTGATTTTTTGGCGAAAGAACGAAGTTTTTATCTCAATCCTATCGAGAGTTATCGTCTGGAATGACACATACATATATATATATACATATATATATACATATATATATATACATATATATATACATATATATATATATATATATATATACATATATATATATATACATATAAAAAAGCGTTAAAATCCAGGAATCATTTCAGAATGCCTCAAAACAGATTTCGATGCAGAAAATTTTTAAAATTTTTTATTTTAAAATTTTTGGAGCCATTGCAATAGCTTTATTTTCTAAGAAAATTCGCTAAAACATGGATGTGAATCACCAGGTTATTTGTAGTTTTACTTTGATTATAATGGTAGATTATTGAAAAGTATAAAATAATAAAACGCTGCTAATCATTGCACGAAGTTTACTAATTCTGTAGGTAATAGATAGCTCTTCTATTCAAATCAATAATAAAATTGTAAACCTTGTAAATATTATATCATCAGAACTTGGCGCTTCGCGCCTTCCGAAAGAGTTCGAACTTTTTTAGCCCCCAAAATGTTATGCTTTTTTTTATAAATGACGAAACAATTAGAGAGAAAAAGAAGGTCGAGAAAGAAAGAAATAAATTATCCTCTCTGAGGCCCCTCACCCGATCAGTACGCCTCCGTATCTCGTACTAGCTTTCGGACTGTCCCGAAGGAGCTCCATCTAAATTTCAGCACCGTCAGTCGGTTAGGAAAGAAATTGGCCTCAGCGATCCTGAAGCTGATCAGTGACCCTCCATACTTTGTAATTGTCTAGATTTTCTGTGTGGATCATCATATTCTGGAATTTGGAAGAAGAAACACAGACTGCTTTCAGTTTTTTGCTTTCGGGAGATACGATGCCCCCTTCCTCAGGCTCTGTAATCTATTTCCACAGTAGACACACTACAATAGAACATGACTTCTTTAAAAAAAAAAAAAAAAAAAAATTTATTCACAAACAACCCACAAGTCACTTTATTCTCCAAACAATCAACATCAGTACGGAAATAATCTGCCCATTAAGAAAAATCTCATAATAATAAATAAAAACTCGGCCCTTCGGGCCTCGCGAGGGGCTCGGCCCCTTGACCCCGCTTCCTATAGTGTCAAGTATAGAAATTACCAATTAAAATGATTTGACCACCGCTTCATAAATCAAACCGTTTTCGCAATATTCGGATCACCTGCTATGAATCACATCATCGAAACACCAGCTCAATAAAATCATCAGAAATTAACAAGCGGTTGCAATCATGTTCACAATATCAATAATTGAGAATGATCACCTGTGTGTAAACAATTATTCATATAACCATGCTCATAACTCAGCTTGTTGGCCACGCACTTCGCAGTAGTTAATATAGTATGGTTGGATAAATCGAGAGCTTTCGAACGAATGGTCAACGAATTTTGTGGGATGAAAAACGACGAAGTATCATATCCCTAGCAACGACTCGGTTGTAAGCGGAAATCATCACAATTATTGGCGCTACTTTCGTTGCACTCTCGTGGGACATTTTTCGGTAGTTAGGTCACGGCTAAAGCATATTCATGCTAAAATTGATAAAAGTAACAACAAGGAGAATAAAAAACGATAATCATCAGTAACGCTTGCATACTAGTCTGCAACACATTGGGACATTTCATGTCTTTAGTTGCAGACTCGTCTATTAAAATGATTACCTATTAAATGATTTAACCACCTCTTCACAAATCAAACCGTTCTCGCAATATTCGGATCACCTGCTATGAATCAAATCATCGAAACACCAGCTCAATGAAATCATCAGAAATTAACAAGCGGTTGCAATCATGTTCACAATATCAATAATTGAGAATGATCACCTGTGTGTAAACAATTATTCATATATAACCATGCTCATAACTCAGCTTGTTGGCCACGCACTTCGCAGTAGTTAACATAATATGGTTGGATAAATCGAGAGCTTTCGAACGAATGGTCAACGAATTTCGTGGGATGAAAAACGACGAAGTACCATTTCCCTAGCAACGACTCGGTTGTAAGCGAAAATCATCACAATTATTGGCGCTACTTTCATCTCACTTTTCGGCGGGGGATCCATCGCTAAAACATGATTCAATGTTAATATAATCATGGGCCCTATAATCAAATAATAACAAAAAGAGGTAACAAACTTACAACAATCAACAAGCTACCTCTTTCTGCTTCTCTTATCCCTTCCATCATCCAACTCCATACAGCAAGCCAACTCCAGCAACTAACCGCATCAACTTGTCTCCTCCAGAAGTCATCCCACATCAATCCTTTCACGAAAACCAATCCCTACCAAAAAACACCATACAGCCACTACCAGCCTTCGTCCCCAACCCTTTAATACCTGCAAAAGAGCCCGATCATTCTATTGTAGTGTTTCATACTGTGGAAATAAATTACAGAGCCTGAGGAAGGGGGCATCGTATCTCCCGAAAGCGCTCGCAAAAAACTGAAAGCAGTCTGTGTTTCTTCTTCCGAATTCCAGAATAATACTTTGTAATTGTTGTCCAGTTATCCATAAGGAGCTCCATTTCTGGTTTCTGCGCCATAAGTCGATTGAGAAATAAATTAGCCCTCAGCTGATCAGTGTGCCTATGTGCACTGTTATTGAATCCAAGATATCATAAAGGTTTAATAGATAATGATAATAGAAAAATTATAATGTCGTTCAAACCTAATAATAATATGCAGTTGTAACAATACCACCAGTAAAAAAAAATTAAAGAATTCCTGAACAGGAAAGAGAAAATGTGTATATATATATATATAATGTCGTGTATTATCCACCCGTGTTTTGAGCCCATTGTTACAATCGACGCATAGTATGAAATTGCGGGGTGGGCTATGCGAGCCGCAGATAACGTCAAGGGTGTAAATAGCCGAGGCATAACCGAGCAACTAGATAAAAGAGGGTAACATTAGCATCGGGAGTAAACGATACTGAAATTGTTTCGGGGCGGAATAAAAAGGGGTTTTTGCAGAGCTGGTTGTCGAGATGTCGGGCGAGATAGCGGGAGCGGAAGGTAAATCACGGAGACAATACCGTATCGATTGTATATCTGGCATTGGGACAATGGTGTGGGCATAAAGTATCGAGAAGCCACCCACCCAACGAGAGCGATACTGGTCTGAGGTCTCGGAGCTCCTCCGGTGGAACTTGCGGATGGAATTTCATTTCACATGCAACAGCCAGGAGAAAAACAGCGGAGTACGCCTCGCACGGGGGGCTGTGCCCCTTGACTCTCTTCTATTCGGTTTGCTTGGTGATGAACATGAAAAATGTTTTGGACAGCTGGCGCTGAAACTCGGATGATCTGGACAAATCTAGATTCATCATTTTCGCCATCAGTCCTAGCATTAAAATTCGATGTACGTATCATACAGAAAATAATGCTGACACAACTGAGAATGAGTAAAAAAAAATAAAGTCCAGTCATGCAGCATGACCCCATGAGCGAATTTTTGAAGAAATCTTTGACATTTCAGTCGCTATTGATCGTGTAGAAAAATTTTAGTTTATGATTTTGATAGACAAACATGGAATCAAATTATTAAAAATAGTTAGGAGGTACTCATACTTTATTATTATTAAACTAATCTTGTAGATTTAAAGACAAATGTAGGTAAATATTCATAGATTTCGATGTCCAATGTGGTCAGTATTGAAGGCAGTTGAAATCTTAACAGTATCCTATCATAACATTAAAGAGAGCGACCGAGAGAATTGGAGGACGGAATATTTCACAGAGTAAACTCATCAGTTGTGATAACTTTTTTTTTTTTTTTTTTTTTTTTTTTAACAAGTACCTACCTACTACCTACGTTTTAAACAGCATGGTTCTAGGATTGGTTATATAGGGATACTTCCATAAGAGTAGTTCAATCTGAATTTGGACAATGTTTCATGCAAATACTCGTATTACCGATTTTTACAACTAGCGAACGGCATTATTTCGATTTTTGACTGATTTTTCAACTTTGAAATTTTTGAAAACTTGATACATATTCTTATAGGAAATGTTACGCTGATTCCGAATATAACACATGTTAGTATGCTGAAAAAATTATTTCGCACAACAAATCGCAAAAAACCGGCTATTTTGAAATTTTTGACTACATTTTTGAAAATTTCAATCCGAAGATGTAATCCGATCATGCTAGCCAACGAACTTGAACTTTCGTTTTGTGTCCTTAACATTTTAAAATTTGTTTGAAGTTTCTAGCACAGTTTTACGGACAGTTATCGTCTGGAATGACACATACATATATACATACATACATACATGCATACATACATTTAAAAAATGCGTTAAACTTCAGAATATGATTCATAATAACCTGAAACGGATTTCTGCATAAAATATTTTCAAAAATTCACATTCTACAAAATTTTGAGGCGAGAGCAATAGCTTAATTTTCTTCAAAAATTCGCTAATAGTCTGTCATTTTATCTGAGCAATGAGCTTGCAGCAACAGTTCACCAAACTGCACCTCGTTCTTACATCATGGGGACACAGGATACTTTGCACGACGTGGCATGTTAGCTCAATTACTAACATAGAGAGCCTATATTGAGCATATTAGTAATACAGTAAATTATCTAGGATGAAAGACTATCAAAGGATCATTTGCGTAATGTTATATTGAGTGGAAAAAGTAAGGAACAACCATTACTAATGGAAGAAGAAGAAGGAAAATTACTTTATTGAAAATAAGATATATCTAGTAAATAGAAAACACTTCTATCTCGTAGGGCATGAAGTACCCAAAAGCCTGAGTTCCAAAATTACATCGAAAGATGGAAATACACTATTACGTACATGCATTACATGCAATACATGCAATACATGCATTGACGGCTAATAATTTTAAGTTTCAGCGTTTGAAATGAGCTTGCCTATAAGTGTTTAGATTTGAAATGGATATCTATACTATTAATAAGAATGAAACTCCGTCTGTCTGTCTGTTTGTCGTGTCTATGCACGGCCAAACGGCTGAGTGGGCCGGATCTACGAGTGGGGGGATCTTCTTGGGATTTTCCGATAGGGTGTATAAGCGAATTTAAAATTTTCTAATCCCACCCGAACCATGGGCCGTAGGGCGGGAGGGGGGTCGAAGTAATAATTAATGTGCGCTTTTTGGACTTCCCCGCTTCCCCAACCCCTCTAAACGGCCGTCGAAAATTCCGGAAAAATACCGGTTTCGTAGGTTTTGAAACGAGAAAGACGACGGCGCGATCGGATCGCGAAAAAAGTATCGGGAAATGCGTAAAAAAAAAATGCGAAAGTACGGACCGTGTTTTCTCGAAAAGTCCGACAAAAACTTGGTTTTTTCCGATTAAAATATACCCCATAAAGGTACGTTTTTCGGAACGGTTTTCGTGGGCGAAATACAGCTTTGGGTCCGCCGAATCTGAATCCGAAATCGGATATCGAAAAAAGTGACGAGAACTCGGTCAAATTGCGAGCAGAAGCGAGCAAAGCGATTAAAATGATTCTGCCGTGGACGAGAGAAGGCTCAAGAATTGACGTGAAGGGTTCGATGTCACAACATTGCGAGGCGAGGAGGTATGCCTACATAGGTACCTACCTTGCGAGCGAAGCGAGAGCCATTTCAAATAATAAATACGGACTTTGTCCTACACATATACAGGTATACCTTGCGAGCGAAGCGAGCAACATCCCCGAATAAACTTTTCGTGGTTCCACGTAGTTTTATAAGATTTAATTTGTTTGTAATAATTCCCAACTGAAAAAAACGTCTGCCAAGTTGGGTGGGCAGTATAACTTCCTCAAGCGAGCGAAGCGAGCAGCATCCCCTACAGAAGTTAAGCCTACCCTTAGAGATCTACCGTTTGCGAGCGAAGCGAGCAGCATCCCCTACAGAAGTTAAACCTACCCTTAGAGATCTACCGTTTGCGAGCGAACCGAGCAACATCCCCTAAATGCCATACTTTGCGAGCGAAGCGAGCAACATTTTCTACATGCCAGACTTTGCGAGCGAAGCGAGCAACATATCCTACATGCCAGACTTTGCGAGCGAAGCGAGCAATATTCCCTACATGCCACACGTTGCGAGCGAAGCGAGCAACTTAATGGGGGGTCCGGGGGGCTTGCCCCCCGGCTGGACGTGGAGGCGAGCGTAGCGAGCCGGAGCGGCTAGTATAAAATAAATTTTTAAAAACCCTCGATCCAAACAAAACTTTGCTAATAAGATTGGTGTCTTGTTGCTCATGACTTTTGCAATTTCAGCCTGCACATCACCTTGATCTCTTGACCCGTTTTCTCAAGTATTTGAGGAGCTGACATGGAAAAGCAGTTAAGTCCAAAAATCTAAAGAACATTGTTTTTCGTCGAAGTGCAAGTAAACAGTTAAACAGTCACGCCAACGTCCTTAGGTCCTCCCGTCCTTGCTAGATCGCACCCTGAATAAATGTGTGACATTTACATGGAGAAGAGATTATGTCCAAAAAAATCTGATAAGAGTTCAGAGGGAGTTCCTATGAAATTTGATTTTTGGACTTAACTGCTTTTCCATGTCAGCTCCTCATTGGTTTTAGAAATTATTCATCGTCAACTCATTTGTTATTTTTATTCAGCTTGTTGCAGTTAAACCCGTGAGTTATAAGAGAAATTGAATTCAGCTATGTATAGCATTTTCAAAGTGAATTCGTCATTTTACAAAATGAATTCGTCCTTTTACAAAATGAATTCGACCTTTTGCAAAATGAATTCGTTCTTTTACAAAATGAATTCGTCCTTCATAAAGAGGGACAGAATCTTGAAGGGATCTCAAGATTCTGCGGGGTCTGGGGCTCGGGAAAACGGTGGCGGTCGGAATGCAAGTGCTTGAAAATCTTTTCCCCTAACATTTAAGCACATCAGACAACTTTGAAATGCATATACTTTCCCTCATGCATAGAGTAGCTTCAGGGCAGCCTCTGCATTGAGGAAAAAAAATGCTGCGAATTATTATACAGAGTTTTATTATTTCTGTATCGTATAGCTCTTCTACGCAGAACACCTGTCTATATTATTAAACGAATCATTAGGTAATTATCTAATGTGTCCGCGTAGTTGTAGACCAGATGTGTATGCATAGTCCAGGAATTTTGATCACGACAATCGGTAGATTGTCACTAAATACTTTTGGTTTACTGGAGTACGTTCAGGCATACATCGTAAAGCTTGTGAGATGCAGATCGCCAGCTTGGAGCTCCATTATTACATCCCAAAGCTCGTCGGGGCTGTCGGGCGCGTGTTTAGAGCCCCCTGTCGTCCCGGACTCTGTTAACGTCCTACAGGACCCCTCGGTGGTCTGCGATGGAAGATAAGCCCAACTAAATCAAATTCCTACTAATCAAAGCCTACGGAGCTAGAAACCCAGTAAGCTTATAGTCACCCGATTCACTATAAAAACCCCACGTTGATTGAATATCAAGTCCAACACCTTCACTTGAGTGCCCAAAATGCACTGAAACGTCCAACAAAACCAAAATGAAGATGTCTATATTAAGCTAATACTTTGTACCACTCTATGAAGATTAAAGTATTCCACGTATATGTAATACTATTAGAAGATTCAGAGTTCACCATCTCAGCCCAGAGGGCATGAAAGTACCAAAACTAGGAGAATTGGACCTTCAAATTTGGAACTCCAAAGAAATGGAGAATGTCATGATTTCTTGATTAACTAAAAGAATACTTTTGGTTTACTGGAGTACCACATTCAAACATACATCGTAAAGCTTGTGAGATGCAGATCGCCAGCTTGGAGCTCCATTATTACATCCCAAAGCTCGTCGGGGCTGTCGGGCGCGTGTTTAGAGCCCCCTGTCGTCCCGGACTCTGTTAACGTCCATCAGGAGGCCTCCGCGAGTCCGGGACGGAGGATGAGGGATCGCCAACTATTACCGTCGACCGTCGGAGCGAGGGAGGCCGAGCTAATGGGCCCAAAGCCCCGACCCGTGACCCAAACCCCGCCGTGGGAAATCTATATCTGCACCTCATTCCGCCCAGGTCTCGCGCTCTGCTCGTAATGGGCTCCCCGATAAATCAACAGCCCTTCAAAAGCTTTTGTCATTCGTCTGTCACAATATTCCGGGGAAGGTTTTAAGCACCGGAGGGTTTATTCTATGCAACACGTTTCCCTTCTTTTCTGACTAGCTGCGTGCTTTTCCTGCAACGTCGCAATGAAACGTTGGCATAGTAACGCGAGCTATTCGTATTGTGCCAGAGCTCCATCAAACAAGATAGGCTTTACTGTGCTGAGGTTGGTACCTACATTCGCACATGGAATTGTTAATACTTACACCAAGTATTTATGATATTTTGTTCACTATACATAGTGTAGTTAAATAATAGGATATACTACAGTTCAGATATAAATCACCTGGAAATAAATCAACTGTTGACGTCCTACCAGCATTGAATCCTATGATTTCGACTTTACTGGTGATTATTATTTACCAATAAACCTCATAATTTTTGTTTAATTTAATTATTTAAGGCCCACTTCAACCAGAAGGGTCATCAGCAGCAATGAACATGGTGTCAAAGGGGACGATGCAAGGAACTAGAGAGTGAAAAGATAGAACATGATGAAATTTGCGTTTGCGCATGCGCAGAATGAAGTATTGATTTTGCAACAATGAAACTGATAGGGGACTATCTACAACCTAATCCGCGTATTCTATGACAATTTCATCGCAATCGGATGAGAACAGTGGACATTAAGGTCGTTACAAGGATTTCACATAGGCGCATGCGCAGTAACTATTAATGATACAATCATGTTAAAATTTATATGGGATGATCGAATCGTCATTCCCCAAATATCATCCAAATTTGAGCGAGATCGGACGACTAGATCATGAATAAATACACATAACGGAATTTCCTTTTGCGCATGCGCCGAGTGGAGTATTGGTTTTGCAACAATGAAACTGGTAGGGGACCGTCTGCACCCCAGCCCGCACATTCCCTAAAAATGTCATCCAGATCGGATGAAAACTGTGGAAAATAAGTTTGTTACAGGGATTTCATATTGGTGCATGCTCAGTAGTTTCTGATGATATAATCATGTTGAAATTTATATAAGATGATCAAATTGTCATTCCCCAACTTGCATCCAAATTACAGCGAGATCGAACGACTAGGGCCAGAGAAAATGATGCTTGGTAGAATTTACGTTTGCGCATGCGCATAGTGAGGTATTGAGCCAAGAACGATGAAACTGACTGAACTGAACAAAAAGCTGAGGCGTATGCTGTGGAACTTTTCATTTGAAACCAATTTTAAGGACTGAACTAAAAGCTACCAATCTCAAGTTGGTAGTTCACATCCTTGGATCCAAAGCATAAGCAAAGCTGTTTACCATAAGGCAACTATATACACTCAGGTGCAAAAAATTTGGCCCACTCTCCAAAATGGAAGATTTTATGATGTTGTGACTAATATTCTCTTGTTTTCGACTGGGTTACTGTCTTAACTCATTCAGAGGCATTGTTTGTTGTTTTCTAGCCAGACGGATGAAATTGAAAATTTGTCAACAATAGGGAATCGTATCGAAACGTGATCATGTTTCACTGCCTCCTACTTTCACGTTATCTTCTAAACTGCGATTATGTTGTTCATCTCTTCTAAAGTAGTCCTCAGCTGAGGAGCGAGTGTTTTCCTGTATGTTGAGTGCATTCCAACCAAAAAAATATCAATTTAAGAGAAAAAAAGTCTTTCTCACCAGAAATGATCGCGGAAACTGTAGCTCTCATTAATGATGGAAGGTCACTGAGATATGCTGCTCAAATGCTAGGATGGCCTCATGAAACCGTCCGTGCTACAGTTAGACGTTTTCGAGAGACGGGATCTTACTCTAGACGGCAGGGTTCTAGCCGCCCATGATAAACAACAGCCGCTCAAGACACGTACTTGTACACCTTAGCTTTGAGAAATCGACGATTAACTGCTTCACAAGGTCGTAACTCACTTGAAAATGCAACAGGAGTGGATTTAGGTGTTTGGATAGTTCGGAGACGATAGTGGGATCGGCGCTTGTCTGCCAGAAGACCCGCTCGCGTTCCAAGTTTAACCGGTCAGCACAGGATTTTGCGCCTTCAGTTTGCTCGAAATCACAGTTCTTGGGAACTTGAAGAGTGGAGGGATGTCATTTTCAGCTATGAGTCTAGGTTCAGCCTGCGGGGCCCAGATGGTCGTGAAAGAGAGTGGAGAAGGCCTGGAGAAAGGTTTGTTCCTGCCACAACGACTGCAAGAGAGCCCGCCGTCCAAGCATTCGAGCGGCATATCTCGGTGAACCTCCATCATTAATGAGAGCTACAGTTTCCGCGACCATTTCCTGAGGGAAAGACATTTTTTTTCTCTTAAAGCGATTATTTTTCGAGGAATGCACTCAATGTACAGGAAAAAAGTCGCCCCTCGGCTGAGAACTACTGTGGAAGAGCTGAACATAATCGCAGTTTGGGAAATAGCGTGAAATTGGGAGGCAATGAAACATGATCTCGTCTCGTTACGATTCCCTATCTTTGAGAGATCAAAAAAATGTTATCCGCCTGGCTGAAAAACAACAAACAATGCCTCTGAATGAGTTCAGTCAGTAGCCCAGTCGAAAACAAGAGGATATTAGTCGCAACTTCATAAAATCTTCCATTTCGGAGAGTGGGTCAAATTTTTTGCACCTGAGTGTATTAAAAATTTACTTTTGCAATTCCATAAGTATGCACAAATAATAAATTCACAGCGTTATCCAGCATATACCACAAGATATGTAGTCGCAGGGAATGTAATTGCACCTCGACCAAGATTAACGCTGTCAACACACAGTCCAAAATTTATTACGTACATCATTCACAGAGCGCTAGATAGTCATATGAAAAGAGCTCAAAATTATACTAGACCAAACTACAAAAAGCAAATTTTAACGTGGCTTGTGAAAAATGGGGCAGTGGATTGCGAAACTATGCTAAACAGCATTTATGTATAATACCTAGTTTTTCTACTTATAGAAGATAGGGACATCAAATACCATTGCAGTTATAATATTTAAGCTATTCGTAGGTTATGTTGACGCATTTGCGATGTTATGTCAACGTGCTGTTTGAAATTATGGGCAAATCGCCTAGACCTTAACCAACAGCACGGGCCAAGCCTACCGTTGGAGAGGTAAGCTAGGCGACTAGCTTAGTTCTACTTTTGTAATATCATCATATGTATGTGTCTCTATTGAAATAAATGTTAAAAAATTGAAATAAATATTTGTATTAGGGAAATGTTAACTTCTATCAACTCGTTTCCGGGATCGTAACTACTAATTAAAGTCGCCGTAAGAGTCCGGAGAATGGCATTGATCGACCGAACAAGTGGCGAAGATAGGACGACGTGTGACGCTTGAATGTTGAGGATTTCAGAAATTTATCACCTCTTTGTGATGTCGAAGGGAGAAGGAGAAGCGAACGTGTTGGCGGACGGCCAAAGGAAGTTATTTACTGTTGGAAGAAGACACTAATAGCAGCACCTCCGTATAATGGACAGCCGCTCGCTTTTAACGGGAGGGTAGTTGACGGGCTGCCTATTCTCTCAAGGCGACTTCCCTTTATTAGGGGGCTGTTTAAAGGTTGAGAGAGGATATTTGGAATTATTTACAAATAAGAAGCGAGGTTGAGGAAGTGCGTGGAGCGAGCTCCGGGGGTAGTTGGGCGGTGGTGATTCAACTTCTACATAAATGGAGGAGGCATTCTGGATGACGAGTTTCTGAAGAAAGCTTCATTGACGAATTGACCATTTTCAGATATGATAGTGTCATTGTCAGGTGCTGATGAGTCAAAACTAGCGAATTGTGGGTTTTTACATTGAAGAAGATGAAGAAGAAGAAGAAGGAAAACGTTTATTGAACTCATAGCCTTCACAATGAAAATTCATTTATTGTTAAAATAAACATTACAAAGTGGTTGGTGTAACTTTTCATTTAGATGGTGCATTTTCTTTAGTTCCTTTTTTTTTCTTTTCTTTTTTAGAGCCACTGTGTTTTATATACATATATATTCACTGATAATTCACAGTGAGTTGGTAAGGGTGCTGAAAATATCGCACCTTTCCTAGAATAAGGGTACAATTCAAAAATCGCGATTTTGGAGTTAGTTGTGATTCTGAGAAGTAGAAACGGTCTAGTTTGTCTGTAGAAGGTGGAGATATGTGTAGAACACTCTAATCCCGCTAGAGAGTGCGTGTGTCTTTCTTCTATGGAAGGAGTAACCAATTCACGTCCTAGGAAGAAAGACACAACTCAGATGAGTTCACATAGTCTGTGTTTCGTTTTGAGTTGTTTCCTTTTTGTGTAGACAATTTTAACTTGTGTCTTTCTTTTCTGAACATTTTCGATCCTGACTGGTGAGATTTCAGTGTTTGAGTTGGAACAACTCAAAAATTCTTAAAAAATCAACAAAACCGTTCCCCCCAGTCCCTTCCCACTGTCAAAAAAACTATTTATTCACCATGGGGCGTTAGAGTAATAATGTAGGAAACAAGTTTCGCAAAGATAAATTATGTTCATCGTGTTCCAAAGAACGGGTAGCCAATGGTGTGGAAGAAAACTTTGAATTCGATTTGCCGAAAATGACAATTTTTGAGTTGTACCCTTATTCTAGGATGGGTGCGATATATTATGGTTATCACAGTTTCCAGGATGTAAGCGAAGAACAGAAAAAAAAATACATACATGAAACCTACTCAAGCCACTGTCCGAGCATCACTGACGTTCGGAAAACAAGTCATGATGTATTCTAAGTCACCCAGAAGCTTCATACGAATGATTTCTGCGTAAAAAGAGCATAAAGGCCTTTTTGCTGAATTTTTGAAATTATACCTACTTTTCAACGCTCTCTAGCGGCGACACGCCTAATCGTAGAGAGTGAAGTCAGGAGTGCAAATTAGAGGAAATTCCATGCACTTTAATTCTGGTGATAGTAAACAAGTCGCTAGAACGCTTACTTTTCGAGTTACAAGCAAAAAAAAACGAAAAAAAAAGTCGAAAAAAAACCCTCGTCGAGCTCACCCCCCATACTAGGGGACTTTTGAGATATGATTTACTACGTGTGAAGGAAGAGCTTGGTGAAGAAATTTCTCTACTATGAATTATTTCCCCTATTTGCCTATTTTTGGTCTAATTTGACTGGGCTATAAAGTGCGAGTGGAAATTTTGATTTTGTAGAGGAATTTTTTTTGTTATTTTTGTCCCGAAAGTGAAAACAATGCTTCCGCTACCTATAGTGTAGGTATAATATAGGTATACTATACCTGTAGTATAGTATATGTCGACCTGGAAGCACTTTGAAGGGAGACTTTCTAGCACTCCAGGGCTGTTTAAAGGTTGAGAGAGGATATTTGGAATTATTTACAAATAAGATCCGAGGTTGAGGAAGTGCGTGGAGCGAGCTCGAGGAGGAGGCATTCTGCATGACGAGTTGCTAAGGAAAGCTTCTTTGACGAGTTGACCATTATCAGATATGATAGTGTCATTGTCAGGTGCTGATGAGTCAAAACTGGCGAATTATGGATTTTGGTTCATTATTTCCAATAATAAGCCTGTGTGATCGTATAGCAAAAATTGTTCATAACCCCCCTCAAACTTTGTCACTTTACGTTTCAAGGTGCATAGAATCCAAATTTGAAATGTCCGTCCGCCGTTCGCCGTCCGGGCCATAAAAGGCCTAAGAATTTACTTTAAAAACCCGTTCTTTCGCACATAGACTCCATTTGGGGTCTAGTTGGTCCTAACGTTTAACCATCCCGATTGCTTTACTCGCATAGATGCTATGGGCCAAAAACGGGCGAAAAAGTGTCTTTTTCGAGGCTTTGAGTGTTAGACTGACGTGTTAAAACTCCAACCTGCTCAACCACAACTGCGCAAGCTAATATTCCACGGTTAGGATAACAATGGGCAGTAGGTCTTCGCAACAGAACACTTTAGGACCAGATCATGCACGACCAGAACTGCACGACCTAATAATTATTATTCTCATGTTTGGACAAAATTCACTCATCTCCAAATGCACAACTTTCAAATGAATGTTGATGGAAAAATATGAATGATAAGCGTAATAGGGCGGTGAACCTCCGGTTGTGAGGTAACGAGACCTTGGGAGTACCTCTAGGGTGGCGTGGAAAACTTCCGACACTTGAATTGCTTTCGTATTTCATGTTCCTTTGAGGCATGAATATACGTTTTTTTCTAGGTCATATTTGTGTGTTAATACCAATGCTTTGCCTACGCATATTTAATAACAAATCCTCTCGACTTTTCGTACGTACTTAGATAATGATATTATTAAGGCAATGATTATTTGAATAGATAGGAGCTCAAATCGAGAAATATAAACATACGTATATAATTATAGAAATATAGGTTGTGGCAACTCGAAATAGGACACGCCGAGGAGTCTGGACGGGCCTTATGACGTACGCAAGCCAACTTAAACTACGATCAAACTCAATTGAAAAAATAATAAACCTTTATCAAATAATTGGCAGCGTTTTATTTTTGTCTCATCATTCATTTTTTCATCGATCTACATCAAGTTTACTTAATCAGGCCTCGTGAAATAGTTCGTTTCGAGTGCCTTCCCTGCTTTATCAAATCGTCATTTCCATGACGAGAGTGAGTACCTAGCACAAATTCTACTACCAACCCATACCAAGCTACTCAATTTGTAATTGAACTGACAACAGCTTTTAAACCTATACAAAATTATTATTTAAAAACAAACCTGCTCGCTGTCTGAATCTTTATGTAAGCAGACAGTTACAACTTTGTAGAACGAAATGTACATGCCGATGCCTACGAAGAACAGGTAGCTTACCTACTTTAAAATCGGAAAAGTATCAACAACTGCATTCACTCCTAAGTAGGTGAATAGGAATCTGGCTGTCGGACGAAGGAGATACTTCGTTCACGTAATCAACGGAATTTAATTTAATAGTGCAATTATATTTATCATAGGTCTCTACTTTTTTCAGCTAATTATGGAAACGGGAAAAGTTATTAGACGGCAGTCAGAGGGAGAACAAATACCTAGGATTTTAAAACTGCGGTTGGTTACCTTTGCGTCAGGTTATGATGACTACGCGTAGGCGACGTACCAACAAAACCATTTTTCCTGCTTACCGGTATTTTTTTTTTTTTTTTTTCTTAATGCATTTATTTTATTATTATGTGAACAACATACTTTAACAGAAAGTTACAATGCTAATCCCCTCTTTAATCATAGCTTGTGCTGAGGGGATGAGTTGTTTCTACTTTCCTAATTATTGTTGCTCGAAGATATCTTTACAAAAATTTTACATGTATATTAGTATATTAGTAGTATCCGAATACCAATCCTGGACCACCGACTTCAATCTCTGTTGAAAATGCTTTTCTGTTAAATCTCTGATAAAAATGATTCCGACTTCAATCTCTGTTAAAACTGATTTTGTGCTAAACCCTGTTAAAAATGATTTTCTGTTAAATCCTGTTGAAAATGCTTTTCTGTTAGACCCTTGATAAAATTTTTCATCACAAAACATCAGAACACATTTTTTATCACAAAACATCAGAACCAGTGACTTTTTGGGGGGTATGTTAAAAGAATAACTTTTATAATAAAAATGGCATCGATCGAAATTTATAAAAAAGCAGCCAAAAAAACTAACTACTCGTCGTTTAAAGATTTGGATAAGGGGGATTACGATCTCTTATCAAATTGTATACAAAATACGGAATATGGTGAAACTGTTGTTGTTACTATTAATACTGAAAATGGTGAATTAAATTTATTTTTACCCAAGACAATTTCTGGTCGACTTCTTGAACATGTTAGAAACGACCCGAAAAATCACCCCAAAAAACTTATTTATAAAGGAATTGATAAAAAGACAAAGGCTTTTCTGATTGACTTTGAGTAAATATTATAATTTCTTTATCGTTTATATAAAGAAAATCTTTATATAAATAACCCTTTCCCTCCAATCACCACAAATTCATAAAAAAATCATTTTTCTATCCTAAAAAAAATGTCATAAAAAATCATTTTTCTATCCTAAAAAAATGCCATAAAAAAATACTATGTTTACATAGTATTTTTTCAGAAAGAGAATTGTAAAGTTTCCTTAAGAACTTTTTAATGAACACAGCTCATTAAAAATAAAATCTCCTTTATACCCCCAAGCATTCTGAGCTTTAGCAAGCGTAAAAATTATCCTCAAACTGCTTCTTCAGTATAGCTTTATACACAATATAAGCCACTTTTCTAAGTTGATGTTCAGTGGCATTTTTAGGAACCTTAATATTTTTTTTATTAAGGAATGCCTTTACTTCCTCCTTTGTACGGAGTGGTGGTTTACCATCGACACCAAATAAACCTTCTGTAAGCATCAATTTACTAAATCTATACTCCTTCAATTCATGTAAAATATTCTCTAGTGCGTAAACGTTTTTTTCATAAAATTGAAATTCAGGTGTCTTTACAAACTTCCAGAAACCTCCATGTTCTTCACATAAATTTAATGCTTCGTCGTCTAAACCCATATCTCTTTATTTATTATAGAAAATATTTTTTTTTCCGGGACCCGTCGATCTTCATTAAAACATATTGAACAAGGTTGTTCTGAGATAATGGACTGATCTCTTTGAAATAGTGCCTGCATGCGCCATCTACCGTTTGAGGGGTTAGTTAATATGAGAGGCGAGAGAGAGAGAGTGTCCGGGGGGGGAGGCGAATTCTTATCAGACCGGTTACATCACCCCCAGTCAAGATGCGAGGTGCCTCTGGTCCTCCCCCCTCACTGACCTCATTCAGCCTTGGAATTTACTATCCAAGACTGTGGAACGTGTTTCTCATCTCAACTGGTCGCTTTGGTGCAGTGGTTAGCATTCTCGCTTCATAAGAGAGACATCGGGGGATCGCTGCCCGTCTCAAACCGAGAAATTTTTTTTTCTTAATAATGAGGATACACTCTCGACGGGGTTTTAGACTTCGTTATTAGCTGATGGGCCCTTTAAGCTAATAATTAATCTAATCCCACCTCGACGGGAGTGAGAGTCGACCTTATCGTCAAAATCTCCTTCCTTAACTGTTCTGCTCTTAATTTCTACTTAAAAACAGCAAAAACCGAAACTTCAACGTAACTGAAAAGCTAAGTTGAAATGACTCATGGACTTGAAACTCCATCGAAGTCGTGCAAGGTTGCGCCATTCAAAGATCCACCTCTTATAAACAGAGGTAGAGAGATCGTTCAGGAATGGATGCTGTGTAGAAATTAAGAAGCCAGAGAATGTGCGGTTAAGTTGGGACATTTTGCTGAAATTTCCTTTGATTTTTTTATGGGAATTCATTTAATATCACTTAGGCAAAATATTTTTAAAATCTGCTCTGAAGCTCCTTCTGTGATTGATTCCAGTTTCATGTGTAATGTAGATGAAAACTAGAGTCATTAAAAATATTATAATTACGAATATCTTATCGATAAACAATGAAAGATTCAAACAGTCCATATTTATCATAAAAAAATTTAAAATTTCGTGAGTTGTAATTCCTCAGAATAAAAACTTCCTTGAATTTCCTCTCCATTTAAATCTCTTATTCTATAAGTAACAGGGTTCGTTCCTAAAATCTCAGCTATTTCAAAAATTTCTTTTGTCCAATTTGCTTCATATTTATTTGCAAAAGTTTTCTTCGATTTCGTAATTCTTACACGATTTCCAATTTTAAATTTCTTTTTTCCATTTTTTCCACTCTTTTTAAATAAATATCTCAGGATTTCATTTTCATTTTTCGCGTCAACTTGAGCAGGTGTCATCCCAATAGAACGATGAACATCCTGTTTGTTATACTCATTAACTAATTCCTGTAGAATATCGATCCAATTTTTATTTCCATTCACCTCGAAACGAATTTTCATTTTCTGATTCAAAGTTCTGTTAAATCTTTCTATAATTGCGGATTTTTCTAAACTTTCCGTGTGATACATTTTTATGTTATACTCGTCTAAAAGTTCTTTGAAAAGTCTATTTTCAAATTCTAAACCTTTGTCCGTGTGAAGGAGTTTAGGGGTAGAATGGTTATGAAATTTCACATTTTCCAAAACGTCTTTGAAAGCTTTTGAAACTGCTATTCCGTTTTTCTTTTTCAATGGAATTGACCAAACGTACTTTGAAAAAGTATCAATGATATTCAACATGTAACCGAACCCCTTGTTTTCATTCTCGTATTGTTTCATTATAATCAAGTCCGCAGCCCAAAGATCATCTTTTCCATGAGTAACAATTTTTCTTTTCTGAAATCTTTTTCTAACGGGTTTATGTAACTCTTTCGCAAATTCTAACTTTTCGTTTTCAGGTAAATTTATAACTTCAGTTTCAGGAATTACGTTAGTTTCCTCATTCGGATTTTTTATAAATTTACTTTTGTTAGTCTCACATTTAACACATTTAGCTGAAATTCTCCACCTTCCGTTCACAGTTTGTACAATTTCCGCGTTTATATTTTTTTGTTCTTTTCTTACACTTATGGCAATAAATTTCATCCTCCATGTTTTATTTAAGTCTAATACGATTTTTTTAATGTGTCCGGTACCTTGCCTTCTATAGCCCAATCAAAAATGGCACGAATTGGTGCTTTTTCTCCGTTAGGATCTTGAATGAATTTGCTCTTATGAGTTCTGCATTTAACACATTTAGCTGAAATTCTCTACCTTCCGTTCACAGTTTGTACAATTTTCACGTTTATATTTTTCGTTTTTTTTTCTTACACTTGCAGCAATAAATTTCGTTGTACATTATTTATTTAAGTTTAATACGATTTTTTTTAAATGGAGATCACTCCATTAAAAATATATAGCTTATAAAATAATTATAAAATTTCCTGTTTAATCATATTTTTAGTCGGGTCGTACACAAAATTCGATCCACTTACAATAATAGCGTAACACGTAGTACCTACTGTGCTACTTGTTGCTGCTGCTACAAATGTATTGAAATTAACATGGAGCATCAAATTATTGCTTTTACCACTAGATAGACTCTGAGGTTGATCAGACAAATCGATGCTAAAAATTGGATATTCTTTTTTGAAAAAATGAGGCATGATGTATGGAATAGATTGTTTAGAACTTATAGTCTTTTTGAACTCTAAAAATGCATCGTAAGCCAAACCATATCTATTTTTATTGAAATCTAAATCCTGCGTTTCCTCAGGATACCTTCTACCTCCTAATTCAAGCCAATAATTTTTCACATCTTTATGATGGAATTCAGAATTGTTTTTTGTCTGATCGTTCAAAACATCAGTTTGAAATACCACGAAGCACCATAATGGGTTATTAACGTTTCTGTAAACGCTAGATAAATCGAACTGTAACGAGTTTCCAGTAACGTTCCTAACTATGCATTGCCAACTTTTAAATTGGAGTTGATACGGAGTGCTTCTCAAATCTGCGATCAAATTAATTTTTGCTTCATTCTTGTATTCAATCACCGGAACTCTCAAAACGAAAGAGGTAATTTCTACAACACCTTCATTAGGAATAGGAGATTCTCTATCTTTTTTCCATCTAAAAATAATATTATTATCGCTGTTTCTCACAAAAGTTATTTCAAAACCTCCCTTGAAAATTGGAACTGTTAAATCTTTGAAAAAACCCAAACCTAAGTCACCAAGGTAACCAACAGCATTGAAATTCCCTCCTCCGATAACTATTGAGTTGAATCCTGAATTCATACCTTGTCCGTTATAATCTTTTGGACATTCTTGAGTAGCAAAACCTTCCACCAAGCCACAAATGCCCGGATTTTCAATTTCATCTACTACCACATTGTGTTTTTTCACTTCTATACTCGAAAACATATGACCTACGAAATTATCTACCAACTTAACAGTATCTAAACCTGAATACTCCTTGGTTGGATCTTTTGACTTTAGAACTCCCTCCACGTTATATTGTATATCTTTAGACAGAAAATCGTCGCTTAAATCTATTTTGAAAATTGTTCTTTTATTCTCTGCATTTAAATTCTGAGTTGAAGTTGGATTAATGGTACGAAATTGCTTTCGCACAATAAAGTCTTGATATTTATCAAATACCTTTTTAGTTTGATGCATACTTTATTATAGTAAATATAATTTTTTTTTATTTTTTTTTATTTACTAAAATTAATTTCATGCCGTTTTTAAAAACTTTTAGACCCGGTAATTTACCAGCCCTAAATTAAGGTAAACACAAGTAGAGTATATTTTTAAAATCTAATAAAGGTGGTGTCTACGAGACGCTACCTTTAAAGTTAAACACAAGTAGAGTATATTTTTAAAACTCTTAAAGAGGGGAGGCGATTCGCCTCCCCTATTAAAGGGGAACCGTATAATTTTTATTTACTATGAAAAAATTAATTACTTTTCAGCAACAAGTAAGCTTTAATATCGTTGAATCGAATGGGTTCGTTATTTCCCGTGGTCGTTGACAATTTTATCATATTTATTTCTTTCAGTCCTTTTCTTAGTGGAATGAAAACTACTTTCTTTGGTTTTTCCGTGTAAATAGTATTAGGTGACAGTGGTTTCTCTATGAAAGAAACGTGTAATAACTCATGTTCAACGTGCAAAAGTGGGTGTTTCTCGTGATTAGTAAAGCTGTATTCCGTAATGTTGCAATGCCATTCGATTATTTTGCTCGAAAATACGAGTTGAGTAGCATTGTTATTTGACACGTAGTTGGTGTTCTTTTTGAATGAATTATCGGAACAAGTTCTCAATTGGAATATGTCACAAAAGTTACCTTCATTTATAATTTTCATATCCATGGGGAAGTTAGCAGCAATTCTGTAACTATCGTCAGTTAGGTGTTCGAGATTGAATTTCAAATTATTCGGATTAACTTTCTGTATATCTTTCTGTATATCTTTCTGTATATCTTTCTGTATATCTTTCTGTATATCTTTCTGCATATCTTTTTGTGTATCTTTTTGTTTATCTTTTTGTTTATCTTTTGGTATTTCTACCGTCTGGTTTTCGAGCTTTTTCAAAGTATCTATTTTCGCTAACAAAATACTTTGAAAACTAGTCAAATGACTAATCAACTCGGATTTGAACGAACTCATTGTGTATTCACCATTAAGTTCATGCACATCATCGTAAGTTTCATCGGGGAAAGGAAATGTGAATGAAAACTTGAAGTTTTTTATCTCAAACGTTTTCCTAGTTGTAAACATCAATGCTGACATGCCCAACTGATACTCTTTATTCGGATCGAGTGGAATCGGTTCCTCAAACCATATTGTATCTCCTGAAATTTTTATAAACATTATTTATTATATAATATATAATAAATAAAATGAGTCATGAATACAATATTGATCCTCATCCATTTGAATCAAACAAAGTTCATAATGGATTACTACCGCTTCCTCTTCGATGTTTAATAGTTGGAACAAGCGGATGTGGAAAAACCACTCTATTGTACAACCTGATTACTAAACCATGGGGAATTCCCCATGACAATCTCTACATATGTTCCACAACTTTAGAACAAGAATTTTATAAAGGCTTGAGAAAAAATAGTGAAAAAATAGAGGCTAAATTTGAAATGAAAATAGTGCATTTTTACGATAGTTGCGACGAACTAATTGTACTAGATGAATGCCTACCAAACAGTCTTGTAGTTTTCGATGATTGTGTTAATGTTGAACATCAACGAGTTATAAAAGATTATTACGCGAAAGGGCGTCACAGGAATATTTCTTGCATTTATCTAACTCAATCATTCACTAAAGTTGATAGACAGTTGATTAGAGGCAATCTGAATTTCCTGTGTATTTTCAAGCAAGATCCAGATTACATGAAAGTGATTTACGATAAGTATGCTGGAACAGATTTTACTTTCAAACGATTCAAAGAAATATACAACGAATGTTGGGACGATGATTTTGGATTTCTAACGATAAACCTAACAAAACAATTAAAAGACGGTCGATACATGAAAAAGTTTGAGAAAACGTTTCTCGAGTCGGTGAATAAACGGTCAAAAACACCGTTAAACGATCAAAATAACCGTTAAAATAACCGTTAAAATAACCGTTAAATTTGGATTTAAATATTCGACAAAAAAAAATTTTTTTTTTACTATAATAAATGTCTACTGAAAAACATTTAGAAAAATTTTTGTTGAAAAAATGTAAGGAAATTAAAAAAAAGATTGAAACTCGTGATGATTCAGAAACTAGTAATCAACCTGATGATTCAGAACCAGAAAATAGAATTTTCCTGAAAAAACCTAAAAAAGAAATGACTGTCAAGGAAGCTAACGAAATTCAAAAACAAGAACAAGAGTTGAGACGTGCTTTCCGAGAAGCTAGAGTAGATAAGTTTAACGAAAGAGAAACTCGTAATCAACCTGATGATTCAGAACCAGAAAATAGAATTTTCCTGAAAAAACCTAAAAAAGAAATGACTGTCAAGGAAGCTAACGAAATTCAAAAACAAGAACAAGAGTTGAGACGTGCTTTCCGAGAAGCTAGAGTAGATAAGTTTAACGAAAGAGAAACTCGTAATCAACCTGATGATTCAGAACCAGAAAATAGAATTTTCCTGAAAAAACCTAAAAAAGAAATGACTGTCAAGGAAGCAAACGAAATTCAAAAACAAGAACAAGAGTTGAGACGTGCTTTCCGAGAAGCTAGAGTAGATAAGTTTAACGAAAGAGAAACTCAAGAAAAGATGTTTGCACCCATCACTGAAAAAGTAGTTGAAGTAATAAATGCTGTGAAACAAGCTGATGAAGACATCATAAAGAAACTAGAAATTGTTCCCTACAAGCCAACTAGTTCTCCTAGAAAGAAAGTTGTAACTTTTGGACCAACTAATACTTTTGACATTAATCCAAACGAAGGAGCTTCTGCACTAGTTGATACTGCGTCAGATGATACCGTAGTAAACACGAGAAGTAGCTTATCAAGCATCATGGATATGGTAGATCGGAATGAAACCCCATCGAATAGCGTTGGTCCGAAAGGAATTGGTCCTATTGCGAGACTTTACATCAGACAGGATGATAAACAATTTGGTATATGGGGAAAAGAGGACAAAATTTACATCGGAGACCAACAAATTCAAGTAAATGGAGATGCAATCGTTATTCAAAATGAAACTTACAAAGGAACTCACGGATTATGGCGTTTGTTAACTGATCCTCTAGGACCTGATCCTGATAAATACACTAAAGAGGATTTGAAAGTTTACAAGAAAATTCTCATTCAAACGAACTCTCTATACCAAAAGAACGATCCAACTACCAATAAAGTAAAGTCTAGTACGGGGAAAAAATGGAAAGAGTTGATCGCACCTATTTGGAAAGAAATCAAAGCAAGTAAAGTTGGTTCGGGTTTGATAGAATATTCTGAAAATCCAGTGGAATTTAAATACATTGACAACCTCCAACAGCTGCTACAGCGTTTGTTCTATTTGCACGCACAAGAACGAGCTGGTAATAACAATTTTCACAATGAAAAATTAGGAATTGTAAAGTTTATAAGCGATCAGTTGGAAAAAAACATAGATAATCCCAAAGGAATAGAATATCTGATGAAAGTTGTAAACAGTTTGCCGAAAGGAATTATTAAAAGTGGATCCGGAGTTTTAAATACTTTGCTGAATAAACTAGATGGTTTCGTACCTGAAATGCATTTACCCGGATACAACTATTGTGGTCCATTTACAAAACTAGATGAACGATTGAAAAGAGGAGATCCTGGAATTAATAAATTGGACGAAGGTTGTAAGCAACATGATATATTTTACAGAGATCACACAGGTACGAAAGAAAGACACATAGCGGATAAAGCACTGGAAAAAGTGGCAAAAGAAAGAATGTACGCTAGTGATGCAAGTTGGAAAGAAAAAACAGCTGCAGCTGTAGTGAGAGGTGCAATGAAAGGTAAACAGGCTTTTGGTATGGGAGTTGCAAAGAAAGGTAAACAAGTTGCAAAGAAATGTAAACAATCCTTTGGTGAGGAAGTTACAATGAGTAAACGATCCTTTGGTATGAGAGTTCGTTATTAAAAAATTTTACTATAATAAATAACTATGATTACGAAAAAAATAGATTTAACCGAAAATCAACTAACCAAAATGCGAGCCGCTTACAAGAAGCGCAGAAGTGTTACAATTCTTTTGACAGCGAAACAAATTTCAGGAAACGGAAAACATAAAATCAAACTGTGGGAAACTCAATCAAAAGCATTTGAAAAAGCGAGAGGAGAAAAGAAAGGAATTACGTTAACTTTGGATTACGAACAACTACAATTGAATCACACGGGCGGATTCTTACCATTGTTGTTTGCAGGAATTGGTGCTCTTGGGGCATTATTGGGGGGGTGGAGCTGCAGTAGCTTCTAGCGTTATTGATTCTAAGCATAAATCTGCTGAAGAAGCAGAAATCAAACGCCATAACTTGGAAATGGAGAGATTAGCACAAAATGCAAAAAGTTTAAGTATTGGGTCCGGTTTAAAAAAACGAAAAAAACGGAAAACTACCAACCTTTGAGTAATTTAGATTTACATCGTTTCGCGAAAAATTTTAAAATAAAACATTTCCGAGGTATTTTCATGAAAGATGAACTTCCTGATCGACCTAAATCCGTTGAATGTGGAATAATTAATTTAGAAAATTCTTATCAAAATGGTAGTCACTGGACTTGTTATTTTAAAAAATCCGAAAAAGAAAAATATTATTTCGATTCCTATGGAAACGCACCACCTCCTAAAGAGTTGGTAAAATACTTGGAAAATAAACATATTTTTTACAATTCCGAACAAATTCAAAAGTATAATGATCCTCCAATTTGTGGACATCTGTCTTTGATAGTGTTAAAAGAACTTTCAAACGGAAAAGATTATGAAACTGTTTTAAAAACATGCAGAGGGAAATTGAATTCTGAAAAAATCTTAGTATAATATTGTTGTTTTAATGGAAAATTTCCATTAAAACGTTTTTATTAAACAAACTTGATGTTATACATGTCTCTCCCATTTATTGATTTGGTGATTCCATGGTACACTAAGCAAACACCGTACTCAACTAGAGCTTGGAGTTCATTTTTATCAAATTTTTGAATACATCTTTCTGGTATGAACACTCTAAATTCTCCTAGATTGGCTATAACAGCCTCCCACGAGTATTTCGTTGACACAAATTCAAAGTTTATAATTTTGTAAGGTTTTCCGATTTCTAGTTCAGAAAGCTTGTTTGTGTTGTTTTCAAAATTAATTTTTTTCAATAGCTGCTCCCTATTCATTTCTATTTATTTATTATAGAATATATATTTTTTTAAATAGGGGCGGTGATTCACCGCCACTATTAAGGCAAATACAAGTCAATTTGATTTTTAACAGTAAATAAGTAGGACCCGTCGATTCGACGGGGGGGTCCGATGAAAAGGCAAATACAAGTCGAGAATATTTAAAGAATATTTTTAAAACTCTTAAAGTGGGGGGGTCCGATTTGGACCCCCCCTCTTTAACGTTAAAGTCGAATACAAGTCGAGAACATTTAAAGAATATTTTTTAAAACTCTTAAAGTGGGGGAGCGATTCGCGCCCCCTCTTTAACGTAAGAAAGCTCATAATTTTAGAGCCGACGCTCACATGTGAGCCGCAAAATTTGATCTCGGTTAACAATAACGAAACTACCACAAACTTGATGTTATGCATGTATTTTTTCATTTTTTGATTTGGTGATTCCATGGTAAACTAAACAACCACCGTGCTAGTTAAAAGGATCTCTACTATAATAGACAAAAGAAAAAGGTGAGGACGATTCGCCCTCACCTTTAAGAATTCAAAAAAAAAAAAAATGAGGGGCTAGTTAAAAGAATATATTCTATAATAAAATGTATGATGCGAGAAGACATTGTGAAAAGTGCGATGTTAGCACTACTTATAAAAATTGGGCTAGACACCTAAAGTCTAAGCGCCATGAAAAAAACGACCCGGACCGGACAATGACTATCAGAAAACCTAGGAAAGCGAAACCTGTATTTGTAAATCCGAGGAAATTACACAAAGTATTTAATTTTAGTGAAAAAAATATTTGAAAAAGTATTTGAAAAAAGCAAAGAATCTAGGAAAGCGAAACCTGTATTTGTAAATCCGAGGAAATTGCACAAAGTATTTAATTTTAGTGAAAAAATATTTGAAAAAAGCAAAGAACCGAGAACTGAAGTTGGAGAAAAGGAAACTGCATTTAAATCTAGATTAGTGACTTACGATATTAAAAATACGAAAGGATTTAAAGATGCTTACAAATTTCTTGACAGTATTAAAAAAAATCGTAACTGGTTTAATCAACATGAAACTTAGAGAAATGAAACTAAAAGTTAATGTAGTTTTAATCGCAGAATTTAAAAAAGGGACTAACGAAAATAATATGGAGTATCATGAACTCAATTTCAAAACTAAAAACGTAATAATATTGCAGTCAGCAGAAGTACCAAATTGTTACGAGGAAATGAAACAGAAAATTCTAAATGAAATGGAAACGTTCGAAATAAAAGGATCTCAATGGCAACTTCACAAAATCAAGCATTTAGAACTGAACGTTAACAAGTACACTCCTTTGAGAGGATCGTCTTACATCCCACTCCCTAATTTTCTACAATATAGGAAAGCAATTATAAATGTGAAAAATGACGATAATAAATGTTTCCTTTGGTCTGTTCTGTCTGCACTCCATCCAGCTGACCACCATTCTGATAGAATAGGAAATTACATAACATGGGAACATGAGTTTGATGAAGCGTTGAAAGATATCAGTTTTCCTATGAAACTTACGAGTATAAAATTGTTTGAGAAAAGAACTGGGATTTCCATAAACGTTTACTGTCTGGATGAAAAAAATATTATAGTACCCTTGGAAATAACGAAAGAGGAAAAGGAAAGGCACATTGACTTGTTTTACTTGAAAAACGAGGAAACTGAACATTATTGTTGGATCAAGGACTTATGGAAACTTGTTGGTCATAGTCAGCTAAACAAAGGATGGCCACAAACGATTTTTATGTAAAATGTGCTTGAATAGCTTTGGAACTCAGATTAAATTAAACGAACATAAAGAATATTGTGGAGCTCATAAAGCTGTTAAAGTAGAACTACCAGAACCTTACGATAATGTTTTACAATTTGAAAATTATAAACGCTCCATGAAAGTACCATTCGTTATCTACTCGGACTTTGAAAGTTTTCTAAGCAAACTTCAAACTTGTCAACCTGATGAAACTAAGACGTTCACTAATAAAATTCAAAAACACGAAGCTAGCAGTTTTTCATATTACATAAAGTATTCCAACGGATATTATAAACCTCCAGTCGAATATTCTGGTCCAGATTGTCCAAAAGTATTTTATCAGAAACTGAAAGAGGAAGTTTTACACATTGCTAAGGAATATTACGATAAAATTGTACCCATGAAACCATTGACAAACGAACAGGAACAGGAATTCAAAAATGCTAAATCTTGTCACATTTGTGAGAGAGGTTTTAACGAATTGCCTCCAATGTTAGAAAAGAAACTTGATGTAATAAGAAAAACAATTCAACACTTTATTGATAAAAAGAATGACAATCAAGCAGATATATATATTGAAGAATTAGAAGTTTTTAAGTCAAATATACCTGATAATTGTATAAAAGTAAAAGATCATGACCATTTGTCAGGAGAATTTAGAGGTACCGCCCATTCTCTGTGTAATTTGGAGTATCAATGTCCGAGATTCGTACCTGTATTTTTCCACAACCTGGCTGGGTACGATGCCCACTTATTTATAAAACAACTCGGAGAGGATGAAGGGGAAATACGATTGATTCCAAATACTGAGGAAAAGTACATTTCGTTTTCAAAGATTCTTAGGTACGACTCTGGAAAATTTAATGAGAAAGGAAACAAAGTAATGAATAAAATTGAAATAAGGTTCGTGGATTCGTACAAATTTCTAGCAAGCTCTTTGGAAAAACTAGTGGGAAATTTAACGAAAGATCAATTTAAGGAACTGGTAAAACATTTTGGAACAGAGAACTTGGAGTTGATGACAAGGAAACTAGCTTACCCATATGAGTACATGGATAGTTCGGAAAGGTACGATGAAACCTGTTTGCCACCTATAGAGAAATTTTACAGCCATCTAAATAAACAAAATGTAAAAGAAAACGAATATAAAAATGCACAAGAAGTTTGGGAAAAATTCGGTATTAAAAACATGTGGGAATTCACCGCGCTTTACAACAAAAGTGACATCTTACTGCTTGCAGATGTAATGGAAAATTTCAGAGATATTTCCCTGAAAACGTACAAACTAGATCCTGCATGGTACTACACAACACCTGGATTCTCATGGGATTGTATGTTGAAAATGACAAAAGTTAAATTGGAACTGTTGACCGATTATAATAAAATTTTAATGATAGAAAAAGGAATTCGCGGTGGAATATCTCAATGTAGTAACAGGTACGCGAAAGCAAACAATAAGTACATGGGTGAACAATATGACCCATCTAAACCTTCGAGTTACATAGCGTACGTAGACGCTAACAACCTTTATGGATGGGCAATGTCCAAATACTTACCATCTGGTGGTTTTAAATGGGTAGAGAACTTGTACAATTTAGATATGGATAATTTAGATGTTGAAAATATAAGTGATGAGTCTCCCAAAGGTTATTTTCTGGAAGTTGACTTGGAATATCCTAAAGAACTACACGATTTACACTCGGATCTACCACTTGCACCGGAAAACAGGATTGGAAATACAAAATTACCTAAACTGATGACAACTTTGTACAACAAAGATAGATACGTTTTGCACTACAGGAATTTGAAACAGTGTCTGAGCATGGGGATGAAACTAAAGAAAATACACAAAGTTCTGGAGTTTGATCAATCGGATTGGTTGAAAGTGTACATTGACTTCAACACGGAACTGAGAACGAAAGCGAAAAATGATTTTGAAAAGGAATTTCTCAAATTTATGAACAACAGTGTATTCGAAAAAACGATGGAAAATATCAGGCAAAGAATCGATATCAAATTATGCTCAAACGGAAAGAAACTGGAATTATTGATAGCAAAACCTACTTTTGATCGTAGAACGATATTCACTGAAAACTTAGCAGCAGTTCACATGAAAAAGACCAAAATTCTTTTCAATAAACCAATCTACATTGGAATGAGTATTTTGGACATTTCAAAAACTCTAATGTACGATTTTTATTACAACACGATAAAGAAACAATACGGAGAAAATGTCAAATTGATGTACTGTGACACGGACAGTCTGATCATGGATATAAAGACTGAAGACTTTTACTCGAATATTAAAAACAACATGATTGATCAGTTTGATACATCCGATTATCCGAAAGAAAATGTCTACGGTATACCTCAAGTGAACAAGAAAGTACTTGGAAAATTCAAGGATGAAATGAGCGGAAAAGTAATGGAGGAATTTGTCGGACTAAGATCGAAACTTTACGCACACAAAACGTTCGAGAATCAAAAAGAAACAAAGAAAGCGAAAGGGATCAAGAAAAACGTTATTGAACAGGACATTAAATTCAATGATTTCAAAGAATGTCTGTTGACCAAGAAACCGATCTACAAAACGCAAATGATGTTCAGAACAAACAAGCACGATATTTATACCATTAAACAGAACAAGAAAGCGCTCAGTGCCTACGATGATAAAAGGCATATTCTGGAAAATGGTATGGATACTCTTGCTTGGGGACATCATAAAATTGGAATAGGAAAAGAAAATTTCGTAGATCATCTGAAGGAGCTTATGAAAACACAAAACGAGAAAGAAAATGGAATTATAGGTAGGATTAAAGTAAATACTAAATTATAATTTTTATAAGGGATTCTTATAAAAACCTAATATTTGTCCATCTCCTCTTCCATCTCCTTTTCCATCTCTCCTCTTACTACAGATTCTCTTACAAATGTAAATATACTGTGCACACTTTTTAGCATATTTTGATTATCCTCTTCGATGCATTCAAAACAAATATTACCATTTAGTACTCTAACACCACAATTTTTGCAAACGTTAATATTTTTGAAAGGAGTAAAATTTAGAATGTTTTCAGTTAGTTTATTTTTTCCATTGAGAAAGTTACGTTTCACAGTTGCTAAATCCAAAAACTTATGATACTTCCTCACGAAATAATCAGTCAGTTCTCCAGATTTAGATACTGCCTGCCACTCGCTCTTGGAAAGACAATTTCCATCTTCGAGTTCTCTTAACGCTTTAAAGTATTCCATTTTATTTATAGTAGAGATCCTTTTAACTTACCCCTCAGAATACTACGAACTGACGGAGTTGCAAAAGACGATGAAATTTCAGATAAGCGCGAATACGAAATCAAGGTAATATTATATCGATAATATTACCATCGTCCACAATTATATTTTTATCTGGGATCATCTTTAAAAAAATCTTTACGTTCAACTCTTGTAGAAATTTCTTATCTCGATTATTACGAATAACGTAATTCTCCAACATATTTTCTTTGATATTTTTCCTTTTATATTTCACGCCTTTTTTCGGAGATACCGGTATTGTTTTCTTAACGGTATTTACGAATTTTTCAACCCCTACATTTTTCAACTGTGTTTTAAAATTTGCAATTTTATCAGCTGAGATTTCTCCGTATACTAGTTGCTCAATAAACCTGTATACTTTCATATCTCTATCTCTATCGATATACGCGAAACATTCAATGAATTCGATATGCTTAAGTGAAAATTGTAAAAATGGATGAGACATTTTTATTTTTATTGGAGAGATCCTTTTAACATACCCCCCAAAAAGTCACTGGTTCTGATGTTTTGTGATAAAAAATGTGTTCTGATGTTTTGTGATGAAAAATTTTATCAAGGGTCTAACAGAAAAGCATTTTCAACAGGATTTAACAGAAAATCATTTTTAACAGGGCTTAGCACAAAATCAGTTTTAACAGAGATTGAAGTCGGAATCATTTTTATCAGAGATTTAACAGAAAAGCATTTTCAACAGAGATTGAAGTCGGTGGTCCAGGATTGGTATTCGGATACTACTTATATTATATTATATGTAGAGTACGTGGCCAATGAAAAACTCTGCAATGAATAAATAAGTACATTCTAGAGAATACAATTTATCCTAACGCAAGATCTTCCATTAAATGTTTTTTTATGACATATTTAAACGATTTTAAACATAATGCCGAAATACAATATTTAATTGGCAAGTTATTGAAGAGAGTGGCACCTCTTATACGAGTACAGTCTTTGGGCTGCAGAAGAGTTCATTTTCCGTTTTTTCAAGGTAATTCTTTCGGCACTTCTAGTTCCTATATTTACTCGTTCAATTTTATTGTCTAGATAGAGGCTATACACATATACCACAGTTGTCTTTTCTATTAATTTAAACAAATCCAGCACTCCCAATTCTGCAAATAGCTTGTTAGTTGGGTATCTAATCGGTTTCCAAGGAGTATTTTTATTAGAGATTTCTGAGTTATGAGGAGAGTTTCTAATTTAGTTTTGAAGGTTGTGCCCCATGTTGGTAGAGCGTAGATTAGGAGCGATTGTATCATGTCATAGTAAAAAGGTTTCTTCACTTTTATTGTTCGAAAAGATCTCATTTCTCGGCACAGCGGCATGAGCCTCCGAAGTTTTGCTATCAAGGCTCTGATGTGAGAGTCCCATCTCAGGCACTGGTCGACTGTCACCCCTAAATATCTGGTTTCCTGAACCTGTTTTAAACTATGTATAAATATGTGTAAACTAGGTATGTAGGAATCTTTGCCGTACACGCGTAGTTCTACGTTTTGATGATGCGGAAATTCGCGCAACCGCAGTTGGTACTTCAGTATTTTCGCGCACACGGGTAGAAAATTAGGGGAAGAACAAAAACTCTGTATTTATACCAAACAATAAAAGTCGAAAAGACTCATCGGAAGACGAAGAGCACAAGGGTGGATACCTTGGCGCAGGTCAGGGCACCCCGCCCACGCCCGGTCAATTGCCTAAACATTTATTCTGAATTCTTATGGCTTTGGATCGGCTTCCTCCACCTGTTACAACCCCTCCACAAACCTCTTTTCTTTATTGCTCGCCCCTCAACAAAACACTTTCACTGATTCACATGTTCTTTTGTCCACAGGCCCATTGTGTCCCGTACCCTTATCTTATTCTAATATCGGGATACCCCCCACCCCTAATCCTCGTCTTTTTCCACAACAAAAGCTGTAATTCTGTAAAATCGAGGATAATTTTTTACTGATAGTACAAGGGTGTGATTTAAAGTATATTATACGTGCAAGCTTTCGTTCATTTACCTTTCAACTTTATTGAAATTGAACTGTAGGAAGGCAGGTTTAAGTAACATAAGGTTGGTATCGTGGAAGATAGAAGATGGTAGGTATAAGAAGGTGTAAGAAGGTAAGGTAACATCATATTCAACTTTGGATTCCTCACTTCTTGAAAGAAAAAAGTACTGGAGCAAATGACCTAAAAACAGCAATAAATAGTTTGTTTTTTCAACCACAGTAAGCTTCATTGTTTCAAAAATTAACATTATAATTTTGATGACAATAATATTAATAATATAGTAGAACTAGGGGGCCACCCCCTACAGGCTTCGCCTGCCAACCCCCGCCATTGCAGCCTGACCATTGCGCTCTGATAAGTAGTGTGTAATTATGACTGTATCCCGAAGAACAAGGTCAAGTTTTCATCATATTTTGATTACATTTTCTGGGAATTCATGGGTCAGGCTGTAGATGGTACCGTACCAATTTCATTTTTATCAAATCATTACTCCATTCTGCGCATGCGCTAACGTAAATTACTTCAAGCATCATTTTCCCGTCTTTTTAAACATCTTTACTGTGAAGCGTAAAATTGCGGGGTCTTGGAACTGTAAAAGTGTGAACCCTTCTCAGAGGCACGAATTTCCCTGACATTTCCCTGACCGAACTTCAGATTTCCCTGACAAAAAATATCAAATTCAAAAATTTTTTTGTTTTCTCGTCATTTTAATGTACCTATAATGCTTCTAAAACGAAAATCGTATAATTTAAAGAAAAAAAAAAAAGTCCAGTCATGCAGCATGACCCCATGAGCGAATTTTTGAAGAATATTACAGATTTTTACAACCAGCGAACGGCATTATTTCGATTTTTGACTGATTTTTCAACTTTGACATTTTTGAAAACTTGATACATATTCTTATAGGAAATTTTACGCTGATTCCGAATATACCACATGTTAGTATGCTGAAAAAATTATTTCGCACGACAAATCGCAAAAAACAGGCTATTTTGAAATTGTTGACTACATTTTTGAAAATTTCAACCCGAAGATGTAATCCGATCAAGCTGGCCAACGAACTTGAACTTTCGTTTTGTGCCCTTAACATTTTAAAATTTGTTTGAAGTTTCTAGCACAATTCTACGGACAGTTATCGTCTGGAATGACACATACATACATACATACATACATATATACATACATACATATATACATACGTAAAAAAATGCGTTAAACTTCAGAATATGATTCAGAATAGCCTGAAACGGATTTCTGCATAAAAGTTTTTCAAAAATTCACATTCTACAAATTTTGAGGCGAGAGCAATAGCTTAATTTTCTTCAAAAATTCGCTAAAAAGAAAAATATACTACTTATATTCAACAATTTTATTGTCCTCGAAGTGCTCAAATATCATAGCAATTTAACCTAAATGTAATACGATAATTTACCAAAATTCACCAGTACGATCATGCTGCATGACTTTTTATTTAATATTTTATGGTCTCTCAATTTGTGATCTGAAGCTATTTGTTGAAGTACATTTTTCCTTACATGGATTTCTTAGCTCTGGGGATAATTCAAAATTTTCGTCCGACAGCAAAAAATGTCACGCTTTTTTTCACCTACTACCAATCGTTGCCAGAGAGAGTATAACTTCCTGATTTCCCATCCCACAAAAATCGTTCGTTGGAAAGTTGCTCTGTGAATTTATAACGGGAGCAATTTTCCCCTCCTTAACCCTCCTGAGAAGTCCTAGCTTATGTATACAAACTAGTTTTGGGACTCTTAATGAATCAATCCACTACTCTGCTGGGTTTTTTCTCCCTAGTTCAATACTCAATTGATTTTTCTCACAAATGGTTTAGTCTAGGTGATATAGTTACCAAGGAAGCCGATGGCATATCCATTCACTTTTTATGTGCGTGTAGCGCGTAGTTTTCATCGCACAGAAATCGTTCGCCACTCGTTGGAAAGCGCTTGATTTACGTGATAAATGTTCACATCTCAAGCTACCAATTTCCCCCTCCTTACGTACCTGGCTACATTCCTAAACTAAGTTGATTGGACTATAAACAATTTTAATAAGCCGGTTACAATTTTCTTAACGTAAAGCAATTTTAGCATCATTTACTCCACTCCATAGGAAACATTATCATCCTCTTGACAACAGTCGACTGTAAACAACAACTCATTGTAGTGGCTTCTCTCCACAGTTATTTTCAACATTTCTATGAGAAAACCGTTGTTTTGTTGGAATTAGTCGGGATGCGGCCCAGGGAAAATAAATGAAATTATTTCATTTATTGTTTTATTTGATAACGTTTCGTCCTCTCACTGAGGACATCTTCAGATCTTGGTGTGTCCAGGAAAAAATTTATAAACATCCGAACATAACGGATTTGTCAAATAAAACAGTGGCTCACCAAGTCAACTCAATGTCAAGAAAGCAAGATCTGAAGATGTCCTCAGTAAGAGAACGAAACGTTATCAAATAAAACAATAAATGATATAATTTCATTTATTGATGAAAAATCAGGCTATCATGAACATAAAAATGATAGCGCCTGTATTTGAGAAATAACTTTAATATTATGTATAGTATGCTTATTGTGTCTCCAAGAATAACAGAATAAATTCTTTATCCTACATTTTGTCGCCTACAGTCCAAAGTTAAAGGATTTTTTTACAACTCTCGAGGACAACCGTTATGAAATCCCCAATCAAAGACATATCCATGTAACATGGTATCTGCTTGTAAAGCAGATAGTGGAACTCGTTTACGAGTTTATAAGTAGGTATGTAGTTTTCAATTATTTTTGTCATTCGTGTAACTCATCTTTGAAATAATATGTACCTAGTATGATAAAGTACGCTATTGAAGTTTGATTGTTTAGTAGTTATAATATAGTACCTGAAAGCGATTTAAATTATTTCACCAAGTTTTCATTTAAAAAATTCCCTGACATTTGGTGGTTTTTTGTAGAATTCCCTGAGATTTCTCTGACTTTTCCCGACACGAAGAATTCCCTGACAATTCCAAGTTTTCCCTGACTTTTCTAGTTGCGGGCCACCCTGTCTAATGTTACTCATTTTGTGGTGCTTACATAGCTGTGTTAATAACAATTATTTCTTCATCTTCACATGCATTATAATCTTCTTCGCATCTTTGGCTTCTGAGCAACAATATGCAATCCCCAGCCTGCACCCCGTAGGCTTTGCCAGGAAAGACGCTCCACCAGTACCACCACCACCTACCTTAGCGTATTCACTGTTTTGAAGCTTCTCCTTTCAAACGTTCCCAATTTATTAGGGAGATAATTCCAGTCCTTCTCGGGAGCCTAATCGCGAAATGCTTTATATTACTTAGCTTTCTCCCCATTAGGCCTCACATGACCCAACCGGAGGGTGCACTATCCCAGAAACCGTTTCCGTGATGGGCTTCGTTTCGCTGATTTAGGGAGCCCCCGTGCTTTATTAGGCGCTCTTCTTCCACCACTGATCATGCGCCCGTCTGATTGATTTCTCTTCAGATTTTTCTTTTTCGCCTTCGTGCAAGGCATCAAAACTCGAACGGTACCTTCTGGAATATCTCGTTAGGAGTAGGTGGATTTATATGTTCAAAAAAGCAGAAAAAGTTCTAGTAAAGCGAGGAACAAATAAATGGGAAACTATTTAATGCCAGGCATTCACCATTCGTTGAAAGTCCTTTACCAAAATGAGAGCAAAGGCCAGTACAGAAGTACCCGTTTTGACATGGATATGTCTTTGCTCTGGGGGGTCAACCAACAATTTCCGTGATGCAAAATTTGTGTCACAATTTCAGTGTTTTTCACGTACAACCCAGCCGTTGCTAGGGGAATGGAACTTCCGCAGTTTTCATCGCACATAAATCGTTCGCCACTCGTTGGAAAGCGCTTGATTTATGTGATAAATGTCCAATTTCCAATGTACCAATTTCCCCCTCCTTACGTACCTGGCTACATTCCTAAACTAAGATGATTGGACTATAAACAATTTTAATAAGCCGGTTACAATATTCTTAACGTAAAGCAATAGAATCATTTACTCCAATCCATAGGAAACATTTTCATCCTCTTGACAATAGTCGACTGTTAACAACAACTCATTGTAGTGGCTTCTCTCCACAGTTATTGACATGGATATGTCTTTTGGCTGGGGGTCAAGGAATTTTTCGCGACACTTTTTTTTCCCGACCGACCATCTTTCACACTTTTTTTTCCCAACCGGCACATTTTGTATTGATTTTCACGTACAACCGAGGCGTTACTAGGGAAGAGTAACTCCCATAGTTTTCATAGTAGGAAAATCGTTCGCCACTTTTTCGAATGCTCTCATTTTACCACGACATTTCATGACCTCTAAGCCATTGCAGTGTCAAGGAATGCTGATTTATTACTCTAACTTAAAAACTAATATTGTTTTGTAACCATAATGGAATAATCTTGTGAAATGAAGGCACTAAATGGTTGGTATACAATTGAGTAGTAGGTACCAACTGGTAAGCAGTAGGTACTAGACATATCCATGATCTTTTGTTTTTCCCATCAAGGGAGAAATTAAAATGCTTGATTTACACTTTACAAATAGAACAAAATTTCTACTGATTTGACATTTGACATTTTATCTACTTTTAGGGTTTGTGCAGATTAGCCTAGACAGGTTTCCACAGGCATAGATAGATTTCGTCACTATCGGACGGTGAAGTTATTTATGATCTGATAATCAAATCTAATAAAAAATAATGGGTTGAAGCGTGGTTGTTTACGAGTCGAACTTAAGACGAAAGGTTTTCAACATTTCTATAAGTAAACCGTTGTTTTGTTGGAATTAGTTGAGATGCGGCCATGCGGCCCAGGGATTTGTTTAAAGTTGAAGGATTTGTTTACAACTCTCGAGGACAACCGTTATGAAATCCCCAATCAAAGACATATCCATGTAACAAGGTATCTGCTTGTAAAGCAGATAGTGGAACTCGTTTACGAGTTGTTTAGTTTCTCTGGATATTTTCATAAATCTGACTTTGTGATGCTATTTCCCTCAAGTTACAAGTTAAATAATAACTACAGTTTTATTACATTCCCCAGACATTTCTAAGTCGAAAAACATGTCGATATAATGAATTGAAGTTTGTAATTCATTAAGAATTTCGAATAACCTAAAAGCATTCAATCAACGCATTAGCCCCCCAAGAGTAGGTACGTATAGTGGGGCAATTGCGTTTTCAACTTTCTACCCGGAAAACAATAACGTCGGTTTACGAGAGAGAAAATTTGAAGGCTCCAGAGTATTGCAGAATCAGATAGAACCGTGTGACAGTGTTCCCGTCAGAATCCCAGAGAAAGCGCTGCCGTCGCTCCGTTTGAAAACAACGGGCGTCGCACGCCTCTTCCCGTGTTCTTGAGAGGCTGAGTTTGGCGTTGGATGGGTGATCCAGGTCCTGGAAATCCAATCTACTCCGAACATAGCTCATTAATGCTATTAGTAGGAGTGGTATCTCTCTGACGGGATACTGTCATCCTCCTCTACCTCTTTGTCAAGGATTTTGGACCCCACTGCACCTCTGCGGGGCTATTTAGATCCTTGATAACTGAGGTTTAAGAGAAGCGTGCGGTTGTGCGTGGCGGTTGAGGAAGAGGTTCTGGATGGAAACTAGCCTTCAAGACCTTGATATTATTATTTTTCCTAGTAATTTCATGCGGTTTTTAATGAAACGTACTTGCCCCTTATTTGAAAACGCATTTACCCCCCTGTCAAAAAAAGAGGGGCCAGAGCGTTTTATTGATTTACTGCTGCAATTTTTGTAGCCTTGAAGTTATCAAGTGCACGGTTCACGCAGAGTCAAAAGGTTGAAAGATAAACAGTGGAATAAACAGGGAAGGAAGGGTTTTAGACAAGAAAACCATCGAAAACTGTACCTCCCTCAGATTCACACTCTGATATTGGACGAAGGCTTTGCAAAAATGGTTCCAATTACGCTTATTTGTTCACTGAGGAGGTTACAATTTTTAACCCGCCTGACCCTATTATGATGGCCGTTTATATGTACTTATTCAGATATATTTTTGTCGGGATTTGGCCCAGAAGGAAAAAAACGCCTGCCAAGTTTGGTGTGGCACATAGCTTCCTCATTTACATTTCATGAATGTAGATCTTTGAAAATTTTTTAATGGTTTCGAAATATTCCATAGCGGAATAGAGAATCCAAGATGGAGCGTTAAACGTCATAGTTGGTCAATTAAGAAACAAAGAAAAAGATTTACTCAATGTAATGTGCGTTCGAGAATGCGCAGAATGAATTGATGAGTAGAACAATGAAATAGGTTGGGACCATCTACAACCTAACGACGGACAATTTCATCAAAATCGGATGAAAACTGTTGAAATTAAGGTCGTTACAAGAATTTCACAGTAGCTATCAATGATACAATCGTGATGAAATTGATATGGGAAAATCAAATCGTTATCCCCCCCCCCCTTCCCTCAACTATCATCCAAATTTGAGCGAGATCGAACGCCTAGGGTGTCAGAAAAAGTGCTTGGTGGAATTTACGTTTGCGCATGCGCAGAGTGAAGTATTCATTCAAGAATGATGAAACTGATGGTCTACACCCTAGCCCGCAACTGAAAATTTCATCTAAATCGAATGAAAACTGTGGAAAATAAGCTTGTTACAAGGATTTTCGGACACACGACAGACACACACACAGAAACAAAATTTGGTTTCCTCCCGAAAGTGAAAACAATTCTTCCACTACCTTTAGAGACCCGGAAGCAAAATATGATTTGGTATCATTAGAGTCCCCTCTTTCTCATCGTTGATATTTGAAACTCAAATGTGAGGTATTTCAATGCCTTGATGTAATCACAACTGAACTTCAAAACTGCGACTGCATTGCCTTGAAATGCCTTGATTTCTCAGGTGCATGCTCTGCCGCAAGAAATTGCTAACAGCCAAGAAACTGTCTTCCTCATAAAAAAAATAATAAGAGAATCGACAGTATAGAAGAAAATCTAGCATTATCTGAAAAAAATAATACGAAACAGAACCGGCACACGGACAACAGAAACGATCTTATCCTTCATAACGTTCTAGAAGGGAAAGAAAACATGAATATTCTATGATAGACATTTTTAGAACGGAACTAAATTGCGTTCTTAAGGATTATGAAGTTATAGGTGTAAGACGTTTAGGCACCATCCAACCTTCAAGAAGTAGACCAGTTCACATTACCTAATTTTGCTAATAATTTCTCTAAATCTAAAGTACGCCAGAACATTTACAAGTTCAAGGGATCCGAGTTTAATACATCCGAGTTCTTCGACAGACGAACACGGGCATTTAGGAAGCATCTCTTGCCCAAGTTGCTTCAAGCAAGAAAAGACGGGAAGCATGCCGTCTTGATTGGAGATGATCTACTGGTTGATGGAAAAAAACTTATTCACTATGGATTCTACGTCTACAAGGTCAGAAGTAGAGATTAATCTGAATACTCCTTCTCCGTCTCTTCCCTACATTTCCAGAAAACAGGTCAAGAAGATGAAAATCTACAAGAGATACACGTAACAGCAAAGAAACCGGCGCACCCCTATATTTTATATTTTTTCACCTTAGTTTCAATTGGTTAATTTTTTTTTTTTTTTTTTTTTTTTCCCTTCATGCGCCAAGTAGAGTCGGTATCTTATGAAAGAACAGTAAGAAACAGAGTGACAAATAAAAAATACCCGTTCGAAACAATCAGCTTTATTCACAAAACTTCGATGTTTGGCCAAAAGTAACAAAACATTCTTCTGCAGTTCTCGTGTGAAAAAAAAATTTAAAAATGAATTTTTTTTTTGAAAATAGATTTTTTTATTATCTGGTGGTACCTTCCTTTGCTTGTACCACCGCGTGCATTCTTCTCGGCATGCTGTTGATCAAATTTGAAACCGTTTCTTCTCTGATGAGGTCCCATTCTGCGACCACCGCTGTCCTGAGGTCTTGTAGGTTTACAGGAGGGTTCGGTTGCTTTCGGATGCACCTCTCTAGCTCGTCCTATAGATGTTCTATGGGATTGAGGTCGGGGCTGCGAGCTGGCCATTGTAGGGTGCGCATGCCAAAATCTTCGAGGTAGTCAGTAACCACGTTTGCTACGTGTGACCGCGCGTTATCGTCCATAAAAATAAAATTATCGCCGGTGTAAGGGTATAATCTTCCAGGATGTCAGAAATGTACCTCAGTGTGGTTAACTCCCTCGGGGTACACATGGAGTTCCGTATTCGCCTCTGAAGTGATTCCACCCCAAACCATTTCAGAACCTCCCGCGTAAGGGAGGTCTAACACGATTGTCTAACACGACAATCTAAAGCGAATAGTGAGAACCTGGACTCATCGGAAAACATTAAGAGTGCTGAAAGGGTGCCTTACGGGAGTGGGTCTGAAATGGTTTGAGGTGGAATCACTTCTGACATCCTGGAAGATTATGTAGTGCCATTCGCCCCTTACACCGGCAATAATTTTATTTTTATGGACGATTACGCGCGTTCACACGTAGCAAACGTGATTACTGACTTCCTCGAAGAGGTAGGCATGCGCACCCTACAATGGCCAGCTCGCAGCCCCGACCTCAATCCCATAGAACATCTATGGGACGAGCTAGAGAGGTGCATCCGAAAGCGACCGAACCCTCCTGTAAACCTCCAAGACCTCAGGACAGCGGTCCTCGCAGAATGGGACCTCATCAGACAAGAAACGGTTTCAAATTTGATCAACAGCATGCCGAGAAGAATACAGGCGGTGGTACAAGCAAGGGAAGGTACCACCCGATAATAAAAAAATTTATTTTCCAAAAAAAAATTCATTTTTCAATTTTTTTTTTTCACACGATAACTACAGAAGAATGTTTTGTTACTTTTGTCCAAACATCGAAGTTTTGTGAATAAAGCTGATTTTTTCAAACGGCTATTTTTTATTTGCCACTCTGTTCCTTGCTGTTCTCTCATAAGATACCGACTTTACTTGGCACATGCAAAAAACAGTTAACCAATTGAAGCTAAGGTGAAAAAATAACAAAATATAGGGTGCGCCGGTTTTTTTGCTGTTAAGTTTAGAATGAACATCAGCACCGCTTTGGAAGTTCTGGCAATGACTCGGGATTATCATTGAAATCTGGCAGTGGAGTGTAGGCATTATTGATTATGATCTTTGTTAACTATGCAGTGCTCATTTATTATACGTAAATTGGGGAGACCTATATAAGTAATTATTTAATACATCACATATAAAAGTCTAACATTGTTGAGGCAGAAATGAAGGCAAGATATCATGTGCCATTTTTAATATGTATTTAAGGAACTCTTTGTAATACCAACGGGTTATACAATAAAATTGAATTGATTGAATTGAATTGGTTCTATGGTATTTCAGAATGTTTCACTGTTGAATAATAAACTAAATATGAATATCTACTTGGTAGATAATGTAAAGCATCAACACCGCCTAGATGAGCCATCTCGAGGGATAGTCGAGGGTCCCCCCATTGAAAACCCAGATATGTAATTTGCTTGGCGCAAACGGACAAGGCGAGGGAGGCATCGTCCCCGGGGCCTCTATGGTCACTAAGGAATCCCTTAATAATGGTCTCAAACCCCCTTCTTCCGATCGGGCCCGCCCAAATAAGCCTTAACTTGTGATTCGTTTACATTCCTCTGTTATTAGAACAGCTGCGACGTGAGAACCCTCGCTACACACACGTACCGTCTTAATTACTTATTAAGAACATCGTAGGAAATGAACGGTAGTGCTTTCTTCTGACTGTATACGATGCTGTGTCCGTGCATCCTCCGTCAATGCTGTGTCTGAAAAACGTAATTTCTTTCTATTTCTCATCACGAACCCACTCAAAAGCACAGTTACTTGTGAACCGTACCTTTAAAACCGTCTCTGGAACATACTTTGATAGAATCGACAAGGAGGTCATGGGAATGAGAATTAAATGCTCCTCATATTCTTCTGAGTGGAAGAGGTACTTTAGAGAGAGAGAAATTATTGTTTCCCGTACCACAGATATATAATAAACGACAAGTCAATAAACATACGAAATTCGTCACTAAATCCATAACAATCAATGCCGCCAAAAATCGTCGTCCAAATCATAGATAAGAAGAAGAGAAATTGCTGTGATAAATAAATAAAAGGGAGAAGAAAATTAAAAGATAAAATCATCACTCGCCCTGCATAGCACCGGCTGAGCCATGCCCTAACCAGGCCCAGGCCCAACCCACCACGGCGGCATCCCACGAGCAACCCAAAAAAACTACTCTAAGGGGGAACAAAACCGACAGGGTCCAGCTAGACCAACCCGACCGACGCCACAGCGCCACGTGAACGTCATACAGTTTGACTGATTTATTTATAGATCTGCACCTGCATTAGGGCCATCAGGCCCTCTCTACCATGATGGCAGAAAACATAATAACAAATTACAATCATTGCTTACTTCTTCTCAATTGGTGAAAAATTAACAATAAAATAAGTTGTGTGAGCTTGCCATAAACTAAAATTACTTCTAACATTTAACATGTGACTAATAATTCAATATAACTTTAACAATTCTTCCTTAAATATTTTCTTAAAGGAATGAACACTAATATCCTGCTGAAATAAATATTTGTATTGGTTGTAGAGACGACCGGCCTGCACATGAAATGACTTTCCGTAGAATGTTGTTTTATGATACGGAATAATGAGGCGACACTCCCTCGACTCACACTCATTAACTTCTAATACGAAGGGTTTTCAAATTTTAAAACTTTAAATAATGTTACTCCTAATCTATACGCTCTCCACTCCTTGATTTTCAGCCATCCTATTCTTTTGTAGTACAAGGTAACATGATCCCACTTGTGGTTCTTAAATATAAAACGAATGCAGGCATTTTGTGCTCGCTGAAGGCATTCTATGTTTCCGCCTGTCATGTCTATGTATGCCAAACTGGCGTAATCCATGAGTGGGAGAAGTAAAGATTGGACCATCTGCTTCTTAACATCTAGAGGAAAATTGTGAGCCAGTCGCTTAAATTGATATAAACCCTTGAATGCTTTACTACAGACAGTTGTTACTTGCTCTGTCCATTTGAGGTTACATTCAATCAAAATGGCACAGTGTCACGTCAACGGGGACAACAGAAATTCACTAAACCAAAGAATTATCAAAACATAGACACGGAAATAAATAGTTAAATTTAACAAAACAACTATCACAGACGCAGGAAAAATCAACTTAAAAATGATAAAAATTAGAAATGACGTCCAACAAATGAGTAGACACTTCAACTTCCTCATATTGTGAGCCTCCTTCGACTTTTAAAACAGGAATACATGGACAGGGTATCCCCTATATTCAATTGCCACATGTAATACATGATTCTGAAACATTAAATTGGATGAAGCCTTGAATAATGATCATAAAATTTGATTGTACATTTGTCCGCGTTACGTGTTATACAGGCAAAGCCTGCTCATATATGCGTTCAGTAAACCTGCAATATTCGCTAAACATTATAACATAATTTTAACATGGAACACGTTTTTGTCATCATAACCTGGCCAAAAAATGATACAAAATTACCTTTACGTGGCATTTAGTACGTTACGCTCTTATTTTTTGATGATTATCGCTTACAACCAAATCGTGGCTACGGAACTGTGTCTTAGGCATTTACCTATCATCGTACAAAAAGCGTTCGCCAGTCGTTGAAAAGCTCTATTTACTATTTACTTACCTGACTTTTTTTTGTGGGTTAGCATTGAACAAGGTGTCCAACAAAACGGAAGTTAGTGATAAACGTTGTCTATTTCCACGAAAAATAAAGAGTTACACTGTTAAATCGATTTCGACGGTTAGGCCATCATCAGTAACAAACAATGTTTGTCTGCCCAGTGTTATTGTTTGTTACTGATGATGGCCTAACCGTCGAAATCGATTTAACAGTGTAACTCTTTATTTTTCGTGGAAATAGACAACGTTTTTCATTAACTTCCGTTTTTAAATGGGTTACCACAACTTCGTCGAGAGTGATTTAGTTCGTAAGGTGTCCAAAGGGACACTGGAAGAGGCACTATTCTAAGGGGAGCTATGTTGCCATCCTTGACTAAAAAGGAGCGCCATCATGGACTCCACTGGCAACTTGGAAGGGGAAAAATGAAGGGTACAGTGATGACCACTGTTTAGCACCTCAAGTAGATTTTTAAAAAAACCCAAAAATAAAATAATACAACTAAGACTAGATGTAAAATATGCTAACAACTATATACATGCTACTATATACAATCAGCAAAGTGAAATAAAACTACGACTAGATGTATATAAATATATCACAGTTCGTAGTAGAGCTCAGCGGCTCTCAGGTACAACAACAGGGATCGGACCTTGTCTGGTCTGGATAAAACGTCAACCCACTGAGGGGGCTGATGCTGGACTCGGAGGTCCACAAGGGCTGGGCAGTCCTCCAGAAAGTGGCGGATGGACAGATCACCCACACACAACATCTCGAGCATCTGCACTAAGCAGGTGTCTGTGAGTAAGACAGGTATGGCCAGTGACAACACGGTTGACCACTATTCGATCCCTCCTTGGAAGTAGGTTAAGAGAGGGCTCAAGTCCTGAAGGACAACACGCAGACCAGTGACCTCACCCTGCCATTACACTTCATAAAAATATTGAGTTCTAGACGTTGGGTGTAATTAGGTCTTCTTCCGTGTTTTTAGTACGTCCCTCTGAAGCTATGTCTTATAAGCAAGGCTTCGTAAACAAGAGGGACGCCTAATGGAATTGATCCAAGACTCGGAGGTCCACAAGGGCTGAGCAGTCCTCCAGAAGTGGCGGATGGACAGATCACCCCCACACCTCCCACACAAAACATCTTGAGCTTCTGCACAAAGCAGGTGTCTGTGAGTAAGACGGGTATGGCCAGTGGCAACCCGGTTGACCACTATCCGATCCCTCCTTGGAACTAGGGTTACAAAAGGGCCTACCGGGCTCAAGTCCTGAAGGACACCACGCAGACCAGCAGACCTAACCGTATTATGTTAACCAATGCGCAGTGCGTGGCCAACAATCCGAGGTAAGAGCGTGGTTGTTTGAATAATTTTTTACGTACAATTGAACCTTCTCAGTTAATTTTGTAAACATGATTCAACCACTATTAGACTGAATAGAAACTTGGAAGTTGAAATTTGATAAGGAGACTCTGGGACATTAAGAGACGATAGAAATGGTGGGCTCTTTCCCAATCAGCTGAGTGACCTGAATTCTCTCCTGTTCTCCCAAGGAACATGTTCCATGTTCTGTCAAGACTTTGTGCTTAGGATTTTTTTTAATGGTAATAATTGTTCACATGAGAAATAAAGGATGTCGCTATAAATACAATACAGATACCGAAAAATCTATTGATGATTTAGGCATGTTTTTATTGCTGGAAGGTCATTCCTGCCTGTATGTAAAGCGCAAAATTTGGTGCGCTTAACGTTGGAAAAATTATTAAAGAGACACGATTCGTTATTTTCATGTCGTCTTTAAATTGAACATAAAGCTGAAAGTTGGCGATCTTCGTGGTTGGTAAAATGATTAGACATTAACATTATCCATTAATTGTTTTTCTGCAGCGCGAGTTCAGGGAAGAAGAGAGAATTAAACGGAGTTTTGTATTTATTGGAATTTTTTATGCTGATTCCGAATATAGGAAGGCAGTTTCGGGAGGCCAGTATCCTCACATTCACGACTAACGTCACTTGAAAACCTAAAACTCCCTTTTTTAGGCCATTCGAAAAAGAAGTTGAACCATTGAATTCCATTGTTGGCTGATAGTCAAAATACATGTGAATTGAACGTGCGTGAGCTAAATGAATCTAGCTTTGATTGATTGAATCGTTTGTTTATTGATCAGGGTTACATAGGACCATGAGGTCCTCTCTTACAGCAACTGAAAGGGTTAGGTAAATATCCTCTTCAATCGTTTTACCATTAAAACTAAATCCATCAAAATAGAGAAATAATAATTGTCTTACTTGAATTATAAACTTTCTCTATTCATTTTATACCAACATTTTACTTAATCTAAATTAATTACCACTTAAAAATCATTCACGACTAGAAAATGAACAAAACTTATTTCTTCAATTATAATTTTCACTCAATTTTCTCATGAAATTATTCTTAAATGCCTTCAGTGACAAACTTGTATCAAATAATTCATTGTACATATTATAATAATCTTACTGCGTTTACACAATAAGACTTTTTATAAATACTTAATCTATGTGTAGGAAGTTGTAGCAACTTATGTCTTGTATGTTTAGAATGGACAGCTTGCATGAAATTAAAATCCTCAGCCATGTAAACAGGTGTTTTAAATTTTAGGTTTTTGAACAACATTGTAGCTGTAGCCAGTTTGAATTTTTCTTTCATTTTCAGCCATCCTAGCTTTTTATAATAAGTGATATGTGATCATCTATTCGCAGTCTATACACAAATCTCACAACCGCGTTCTGCGCCTTTTGCAGTCTCTCCACATCCTCACCAGTTACATCACACATGGCAGTTAGAGAGTAATCAAAGTGAATTTGAATGAATATACTTGTGACGAATAAAGTTAATTTTCCTGACTAATAAAAACCTAGTTCTTGTATATTGTCAGAAGATGAACACAGAACTGATGAATAACGCGCGTGCGTTTTATTGTGAACTTGAAATACAACTCTACACCTCTACCACCACCAGCATCTTATGGGGTTGTCATTTGTTTCTAGCGCGTAGCTTGCGCTCATTGCCAAAATTCTTATCGCGACCGACTGCCTTGTTGACATTTTATGTTTTTAAGTTTGTACTTAGGCACATAAACGAAAAAAATCGTTAACAAAAAGCGTTAAAAAAAAGCGTTACGGTTAGTTTTCTGATGATTTCGGCTTACAACCGAGTCGTTGCTAGGGAAACGGTACTAAACTGTCGTTTTTTATCCCACGAAATTCGTTGACCATTCGTTCGAAAGCTCTCGATTTATCCAAACATATTGTGTTAACTACTGCGAAGTGCGTGGCCAACAATCTGAGTTATGAGCATGGTTATATGAATAATTGTTTACACACAGGTGATCATTCTCAATAATTGATACTGTGAACATGATTGCAACCGCTTGTTAATTTCTGATGATTTCATTGAGCTGGTGTTTCGATTATTTGATTCATAGCAGGTGATCCGAATATTGCGAGAACGGTTTGATTTGTGAAGCGGTGGTTAAATCATTTTAATAGGTAATTTCTATACTTTACACTCTAGGAAGCTGTAATTTCGTATGTAGCCTCTTTAGGACATTTACTTGACGATGCCCAGGGTCCGGATCAGATGAGTGGCTCTTAAAGCTAATTTCTATGCTTTACACTCTAGGAAGTTGTAATTTCGTATGTAGCCTCTTTAGGACATTTACTTGATGATGTCCAGGGTCCGGATCAGATGAGTGGCTCTTAAAGCTAATTTCTATGCTTTACACTCTAGGAAGCTGTAATTTCGTATGCGTAGCCTCTTTAGGACATTTACTTGACGATGCCCAGGGTCCGGATCAGCTGAGTGGATCTTAGAGCTTGCATACGAGTCTGCAACTAAATCATAAAATGTCCCAATGTGTTGCAGACTCGTATGCAAGCGTTTCTGATGATTATAGAATACAACCTTATCGTCTTTGGTCGATCCTTTAAATGGATCTTTTTTTTTTTAGAAGACCGTACGACTTTCTTATATTGGAAAGTTTTGGAATTGGTTGGAAAGTAGTAACCACACTTACCGCAGCAAACATTCAAAATCAATCATAACTTAACGAATTTTTGTACGACAAAACAGTAATTGAGCTGGCTTTTCAAATTGATTTGAACTTCAACACTTCAGGCGAGCAAGAGTTGTCCATGTCGAATTTACTCTACTCACGTTTAATATTCTGTCAAAACCAGGAGTTTGTTGCAATTTTCAAGGATGGTTAGAAGACAGTTATCACTTTCTTACTCGCCCGGAGAGTAAATACAGGAAGTCATACAGTCGGTGTTCATCGGTCTCTTACTGACAGCCTCCTGAAGAAACTTCTAGACTAATGGAGTCCAATACTTGGAAATCAAACAATCGAATAACAACCCCATCCTTCTAAGATGTGATCCATCATGATAGCATCCATGTAAAATGAATACAAGTAAGGAAAGTAGTGTGAAGCCTCGTACAGGATGTTTTTCTCCTTCAACTTATTATTGTTTTCACGTAGGGATAGGTACTGGTAATATAGTGGACCATACATAGTTCATTTTTTTCGGAGTTTATTCAAAAACAGCTGCACTTGAGCTCAGGTAGGTAACTGAATGGTAGTTAGGTACATGTTTGATGTGACCAACAGATCCCATTCGAATGATAACTTTTATTATTATTTTCACGTAGTTATAGGTACTGGTAATGTAGCAGAGCATACATATATTTTTTTTTTTTCGGAGTTTATTCAAAAACAGCGGCACTTGAGCGTAGGTTGATAGGTAGGTACCTAAACGGTAGCTAGGTTTGATGTGACCAACAGTTCCCATTCGAATGATAACTTTTACTATTATTTTCACATTGTTGTAGGTACTGGTAATGTAGTAGATCATACATAGTTCATTTTTTCGGATTTTATTCAAAAACAGTGGCACTTGAGCTCAGGTAGGTACCAGGACGGTAGTTAGGTACATGTTTGATGTGACCAACAGATCCCATTCGAATGATAACTTTTATTATTATTTTCACGTAGTTATAGGTACTGGTAATGTAGCAGAGCATACATAGTTCATTTTTTTCGGAGTTTATTCAAAAACAGCTGCACTTGAGCTCAGGTAGGTAACTGAATGGTAGTTAGGTACATGTTTGATGTGACCAACAGATCCCATTCGAATGATAAATTTTATTATTATTTCCACGTAGTTATAGGTACTGGTAATGTAGCAGAGCATACATAGTTCATTTTTTCGGATTTTATTCAAAAACAGTGGCACTTGAGCTCAGGTAGGTACCAGGACGGTAGTTAGGTACATGTTTGATGTGACCAACAGATCCCATTCGAATGATAACTTTTATTATTATTTTCACGCTGTTATAGGTACTGGTAATGTAGTAGATCATACATAGTTCATTTTTTCGGATTTTATTCTAAAACAGCAGCACTTGAGCTCAGGTAGGTACCTGAACGGTAGTTAGGTACATGTTTGATGTGACCAACAGATCCCATTCGAATGATAACTTTGATTATTATTTTCACGTTGTTATAGGTACTGGTAATGTAGTAGATCATACATAGTTCATTTTTTCGGATTTTATTCTAAAACAGCAGCACTTGAGCTCAGGTAGGTACCTGAACGGTAGTTAGGTACATGTTTGATGTGACCAACAGATCCCATTCGAATGATAACTTTGATTATTATTTTCACGTTTTTTATAGGTACTGGTAATGTAGTAGATCATACATAGTTCATTTTTTCGGATTTTATTCAAAAACAGTGGCACTTGAGCTCAGGTAGGTACCAGGACGGTAGTTAGGTACATGTTTGATGTGACCAACAGATCCCATTCGAATGATAAATTTTATTATTATTTCCACGTTGTTATAGGTACTGGTAATGTAGTAGATCATACATAGTTCATTTTTTCGGATTTCATTCTAAAACAGCAGCACTTGAGCTCAGGTTGGTACCTAAACGGTAGCTAGTACATGTTTGATGTGACCAACAGATCCCATTCGAATGATAACTTTTACTATTATTTTCAAGTAGTTATAGGTACTAGTAATATAGTTGATCATACATAGTTCATTTTTTTCGGAGTTTATTCAAAAACAGCGGCACTTTAGCTTAGGTAGGTACCTAAACGGTAGTTAGGTACATGTTTGATGTGACCAACAGATCCCATTCGAATGATAACTTTTACTATTATTTTCAAGTAGTTATAGGTACTAGTAATATAGTTGATCATACATAGTTCATTTTTTCAGATTTTTATTCAAAAACAGCGGCACTTTAGCTTAGGTAGGTACCTAAACTGTCAAAATCAAAAATCAAGATATTAAGAAATCAAGACTGTCAAGAATCAAAAACGAAATATTTTGCCGACTATTCCGATTCTTGAAAGAGACAGTCAAGGACAACTACGAACCTAAAGGAGCCTAAAATAAATGAAGAGGATTAATAACCACCACAGCTGAAAGACTTGTTGCTCTTTTATTTTACGTGATTTTATTTAGTAAATTTTTGAAATTTGACCAATTGAATGTGCTCAAAAAATGTTGGCCAACGAACTCATCCTTTCGTTTGGAAAACTTTTTTTTTGGCGCAAGAACGGAATTTTCATCTCAATCCTAAGGAGATTTATCGTCTGGAATGACACACACACACGCGCACGCCCAACAATGCGCGTGTGCGCGTGCACGTGTGTGTGTGTGCGTGTGTGTGAAAAAGCGTTAAACTCTAGAATGAATTTCAGAATGTCTCAAAACGGATTTCAATGAAGAAATTTTTCGAATATTTTTATTGACATTTTATGTCTTTGCTTTGGCACATAAACTCAAAAATCGTCACGAAAACTTGCTCACGCGATACCAATAAATAAAATAGACTCACTGTGTTGCGTAGAGAACAATCAACTGTTTTTTGACATTTTATGTCTTTGCTATGGCACATAAACTTGAAAAAAAGAAAAAGTCAAGGATATTGCTCACGAAAATATTCTGATGATTTCCGCTAAGTCGATGCTAGGGAAATGGTACTTCGTCGTTTTTCATCCCACAAAATTCGTTGACCATTCGTTCGAAAGATCTCGATTTCTCCAATTATATTATGTTAACAACTGCGAAGTGCGTGGCCATCAAGCTGTGGAGCATGGTTATTTGAATAATTGTGTACACTCAGGTGATCATTCTCAATAATTGATATTGTGAACATAATTGCAACCGCTTGTTAATTTCTGATGATTTCATTGAGCTGGTGTTTCGATGATTTGATTCATAGCAGGTGATCCGAATATTGCGAGAACGGTTTGATTTGTGAAGCGGTGGTTAAATAATTTTAATAGGTTATTTCTATACTTTACACTCTAGGAAGCTGTAATTTCGTATGTAGCCTCTTTAGGACATTTACGTGACGATGCCCAGGGTCCGGATCAGCTGAGTGGCACTTAAAGCTAATTTCTATGCTTTACACTGTTGGAAGCTGTAATTTCGTATGTAGCCTTTTTAGGACATTTACTTGACGATGCTCTGGGTCCGGATCAGCTGAGTGGCTCTTAGAGCTTGCATACTAGTCTGCAACACATACGAGTCTGCAACTAAAGACATAAAATGTCCCAATGTGTTGCAGACTCGTATGCAAGCGTTTTACTGTTTTTTAAAAGTTTTGGAGCCATTGCAATAGCCTCATTTTCTACGATAATTCCCTAAGAGTAATTTTCTAATTTAAAGCTAGGATGTATATGAAACTATCGGATATATTCGGATAATAATATTCAGAAAATATTGAAAGATTTTATGGAGAAAATAACCAGAGATTAAGTTATAGCTTCCAAGTACGATAGTTACTGATGTTAGAAAAAACATATCGATAACAAACTTGTGTAATATAAACCGTATTATATTCTCGCAATGATGTCAGTTTTACCTGGTTTCTTAAGCCAGCTCACTCAAGGGAAGCGGTATAGGAGAGGATTCGGTTTAAGCTTGTATTTGGTGGGAAAGTTATGATCTGCTTCGCTGCCCCCAGATATACTAAGGTCGTGATGTGAGCGCTAGATCACGTATCAAAAAATCGAGTTCAACAAATCATCGCAACAAATTTTTTCCCTTACCCTTCGGTAGGTACAACATCAAAGAGGTTCATATATCACAAAAACACTTTGAGTTGCACAATTACTACAAGGATTCGACTTCTCTCGTAATTGTCATTGAATTGTTTACCTACTAACCTTTTAGGAAATTACCTTAACCATATGATCGTGATAATAGAAGCGCATGAAAAAAAAAACTTACTGTAAGGTATGTCGAGTTCTTGAGCGATGTAATATCATTATATTAAAGTGACCATGAACTTTGTGCGATGAATGTAAAGTGCTCAGGAAGACCGTCAATGTACACCTTATCCCCTAACCTGGTGATACAACAATTAAATTTAATAACAATTATTTTATTTTATTCTAACATTTAAATTTAATTAATTATTTGAATATTTTAAAATTTCCCTTACTAGTAGAGCTTCATTGCATTAAACAGATCTTGAAAGAAAAAGTTTTTCCACGCCTAACTATTTAATTTACACCAGATTCCATTCTTGCAACTCTATGACTATTCCTTATTTTCGCACTACTCTTGGTTACAACTCATACCTAGCACGAGGTGTACGTGGGTTTAATGCTCTTCCGGAAACCCTGAGATCGGCGCTTTTAAATAAAGACTGTAAAACTAGTCAGAAACTCAAAAAACACTTCATCATGTTATAACTAATCAGCCATACTACTGCTGTTTAACTTCATTATTATATTTTTCTATCTTGGATGGGTACATATTTTTGTTTTCATTGCACTCCGATCCATTGCAGCTGGAACAATATTATTGCAGGTATATATATATATATTTTTTAAAGAAGCGTGTTTCTTTTTCTCTTTTTAAAATAAGTAACCACGTATGAATATTTGTTATTTTTCTGGCTGATGAGGTGCGACTCATCTCCCTGCCACGGGCTATGCCCACATAGGGGATACGTTTCTGTATCTTTTTTTAAGTAATCTGTATTATTTTTGAAGAGCATTTTTTTTTTCTTCTTTTTTTATGTATTCGTATTATAATAAAGAAATAAAGAATCTAAAAAAAAAAAAAAAAAAAAAATTAAACTAAGTTATAGGCATTGCTAAACTATGCTGTACCAAAGTGGATACAATATAGTCATGATGCAATTTTACTAGTCCAAATTGATCAATTGAAGCCTATTTGAACAAATTTGTTGTGTCACTTGTATAGGAGGGTGTAGGGTTCGAAGTTACCACCCCTGCATATTATGATACGAAGATGCATTTTCAAATCTGGGAGTTTAAGATCCTTGAGGGCGTGGGCTGTTATTAATGAACTCAACACGTCTATCTGTTCATCCGTTAACCACTTTATAGATTTAAATTACACCACCGATTGTTCGTCGCCTATCTCTTCGGCTTCACACGTCATTATTTACCTACAAACAATGAGCTGTTATTGATTTATTTTTCTTTCTACTTCCATTAGTTATTTTGTCTCGCTTTGGTCTTTCTTCCACACTCCCTTAGGGATCATAATCTTATCGAAAGATCTGAAATGAATGATTGTAAGTTGTTTACTCCGCATTACATTCAAATTATGATCTGATAATATGAACTCCTGTACCTATCCCGTATTATGCATTCTTGAATTCTAGTTAATATTCATTTAATTGAACATCGCAATTCAATGTAGCACCAACCATCCGTTCAATTTCTATCAGTTTCGAAATTGAACTACGCACAATGAAAGCGCAGCAAATTATTACACAAGGGTTTATTTTTCTGCCATTATCTAGAGACACTACTCTCGCATTATCAAGCCTTAATAAAACCATTGCAACGAGGAAGCGCGAGATAAGTAATAAAGTAGAACTTCGGCCCAACGTTGACATCTTACCGACCTCACCCTGTCAGCTCAAACTTAATTGTCTTTGCATACTTTGGGAGGTGCATGCCCCCAGAGTCGAATGATGCCAAATATGCAACGGAAAATCGATTCTATACAAGTTAAAACGAGGCGTCAAAAATGAATATTTTTGAACCTTCTTCTTTTAGTTTCCTCACGACCAGAGGTAGGAAAGCGTTGTGTTTACACAAGAAGTCGAAAAAATTTTTGGTCCTCCAAATATCAAAATTTCCACTGGCTTTTTGGTTTATTATTTCCAACAACAAGCCTATTTGATCGTGTAGCAAAAAATTTTTATAACCCCCCCTCAAACTTTGTCACTTTTTGTTTCAAGGTGCGTAGAATCCAAATTTGAAATGTCCGTCCGCCGTCCGGGCCATAAAAGGCCTAAGAATTTACTTTAAAAACCCGTTCTTTCGCACATAGACTCCATTTGGGGTCTAGTTGGTCCTAACGTTTAACCATCCCGATCGCTTTACTCGCATAGATGCTATGGGCCAAAAACGGGCGAAAAAGTGTCTTTTTCTAGGCTTTGAGTGTTAGACTTACGCACGCGCGCACGCAGGGGGTCACAGTGGGTGGTGAGGGGGGTGAGCGGGGGGTGGAGTGAGAGGAGGCGCCGCGGCACCATGAGGTGGGTACAGCATTCCTTCGAGGCATGAATATATGTTTTTTTCTAGGTCATATCCTCTCGACTTTTCGACCGTACTTAGATAATGATATTATTAAGGCAATAACTATTTGAATAGATAGGAGATCAAATCGAGAAATATAAACATGCGTACATAATTATAGAAGTATAGGTTGTGGCAACTCGAAATAGGACACGCCGAGGAGTCTGGACGGGCCTTATGACGTACGCAAGCCAACTAAAACTACTTACGATCAAACTCAATTGGAAAAATAATAAACCTTTGCGAAATAATTTGCAGCGTTTTAGTTTTAGAACTTACTGATCAATTTCGCTTCCGTGTCTGACTGTCTGGTGTCTGCCTCTCTGTGGTAAATCCTTGTCACCCCCAAAACTATACCTACCGAATTTGAGCGAGATCGGACGACTAGGGCGTGAGAAAATGATGCTTGGTAGAATTTACGTTTGCGCATGCGCAGAGTGATGTATTGAGTCAAGAACGATGAAACTGATAGGGGACCGTCTAGCCCCTAGCCCACACATTCCCTGAAAATTTCATCCAAATCGGATGAAAACTGTGGAAAATAAGTTTGTTACAAGGATTTTTGGACACACGACAGACACACACACACACACACACACGATAGACAGACACACACACAGAGAGAGATACACACACAGAAAGACACGGAACCAAAGTTGTTCAGAATGGTCTAAAACGTAAAATGCAAGTGGAAATTTTGATTTTGGAGGCCAAAATGTTATTCTCCCGAAAGTGAAAACAATGCTTCCGCTACCTTTAGGTAGACTCGGAAGCAAAACTGAGCGAATCTCTATTATTAATAAGAATGAAACTCCGTTTGTCTGTCCGTTTGTCCGTGCTATGCACGGCCAAACGGCTGAGTGGGCCGGATCTACGAGTGGGGGGATCTTCTTGGGATTTTCCAAAAGTGGGAGCGAGCGAATTTAAAATTGTTTAATCCCACCCGAACCATGGGCCGTAGGGCGGGAGGGGGTCGAAGTTCCGGTTAATGTGCGGTTTTTCCACTTCCCCGCTTCCCCTACCCCTCTAAACGGCCGTCGAAAATTCCGGAAAAATACCGGTTTCGTAGGTTTTCCTACGAGGAAGACGACGGCGCGATCGGATCGCGAAAAAAGTATCGGGAAATGCGTCAAAAAAATGCGAGAGTACGGACCCGTTTTCTCGAAAATTCCGACGAAAAACTTGGTTTTTTAAAATTAAAATATACCCCATAAAGGTACGTTTTTCGGAACGGTTTTTGCGGGCGAAATAAAGGTTTGATCCCGCCGAATCTGAATCCGAAATCGGATATCGAAAAAAGTGACGTTAAGTCGGTCAAATCGAGAGCGGAAACGTTTAATATGACATTTTTAATCGACCCCGTTTCACAACGTTGCTTACCAGAAGGGACCCTCACAGGGGGAATCCCATTTGTACCTTGCGAGTTGAAGGGACTCGAAGTTCGCTCTTGGCCTCTTGCGAGCTATTCATAACGGTCACATAACGGTCGCTAATGATGCCCTAACACCCTTTGGGGTTCCAAATCCCAAGCGGTGCAAATTCGTAGGTAGTTTTAGCTATTCACATGTCCGAATATGCAGCAATACCTTGCGAGCGAAGCGAGCAACATCCCCAAATAAACTTTTTTGTGGTTCCACGTAGTTTTATATGATTTATTTTGTTTGTAAGAATTTCCAACAGAAAAAAAACGTCTGCCAAGTTGGGTGGGCAGTATAACTTCCTCGAGCGAGCGAAGCGAGCAGCATCCCCTACAGAAGTTAAACCTACCCTTAGAGGTCTACCGTTTGCGAGCGATGCGAGCAACATCCCCTACATGCCATACTTTGCGAGCGAAGCGAGCAACATCCCCTACAGAAGTTAAACCTACCCTTAGAGATCTACCGTTTGCGAGCGAAGCGAGCAACATTCCCTACATGCCACACTTTGCGAGCGAAGCGAGCAAAATTCCCTACATGCCACATTTTGCGAGCGAAGCGAGCAATTTAATGGGGGGTCCGGGTGGCTTGCCCCCCGGCTGGACGTGGAGGCGAGCGTAGCGAGCCGGAGCGGCTAGTAATAAAATATACTGTACCAGGAGACGGCGCCGGCGATCCGAATATTTATTGGCTTGGCCCAAATTGGATGAAATCATGCATATCGTGGCTTGGTATCTTTTGTACACGGAGCGTCTTATTGGGGGGGGGGGGGGGGGGGGGGGGGGGGGATAAACTGTCCGTGAACATCAATGCTTGTACGATTATGATGCACTTTTAGCAAACATAAGTGGGTGCAGAAGCAGCACATTCAATGCTAGCGAGGAAAGCTGATAATTTCGACCCGAATTAGCTGAATTTTTCCTTAATCATCATCTGAATAACTGCATTGTGATTCATAGCCATGTCGGAAATATTGTTTTCACATATATATCACACTAATATAAATCTCAATCAACCCACGCTTAGTTGTATTTTTATCTGAGAGGGGCGTATGAGTGTAGCACACTCCTTTCTACGTATTTTTCATGACTTTGATGATCTCTCAGTCAAAAAGCATGTGAAAAGATGGTCGGTTGAAAAGTTTCCCTTAGCAGAGATTAGTGCCGTGTACTCAAACTAAGAAAAAAACCGAAGAGAACGCCAAAATCCTCGGAAACTGATCGCACGAATAGATAAACTATATTTTAACATGCACGAGTAGCGACACCACGAACTAGATCCAACAAAGCGTGACATGTTACATATAGGTAAATATTGCTAATAAATACCCTTCAGACTTTCTATTCACGCTGGAAGTTTCAATATATCGTCCTAACAATGAACATTGAAGCTAACTAAACGTCATTATAAGTAAATGAAATACAATAAATAATTGAGGAGCTGACATGGAAAAGCAGTTAAGTTCAAAAATCAAATTTCATAGGAACTCCCTCTGAACTCTTATCAGATTTTTTTGGACATAATCTCTTCTCCATGCAAAGGTCACACCCAAGGCCGTTGGCCTGACTGTTTACTTGCACTTCGACGAAAAAAAATCTTTCGATTTTTGGACTTAACTGCTTTTCCATGTCAGCTCCTCAATTAATAAAATATACAATTTTATTGATATAATAAAATCCAAGTCCGTCGTCATTAACAAGTCGAGTACCTACCGGGGGCGAGCGCTTTCGATGTAAAGACATCATCATCATCAGGCCGTCAAAATAGGACTGCGTTGACGGTCTGATGATGATGTCTTTACATCGAAAGGGCTCACCCCCGGTACTCGACTTGCTAGTGACGATGGATTCCTCCGAAAGGTACGCAAATGATAATTTTACTGTTACTACTAGCGGAAATAACCCTTTAGAACAAATAACAGTTTTTCTTAGATACCACTTGTATAATCCAATACCTAATATCAATTAAGCAGCAAGCTGGATAATCCTGTGATGGATTAGCTATTAGAAGTCGCTTAATCCTACTTCGAAAAAAAAGAAAAAAATAGCCCTAAATTTTGTCACGTTTTTAACATGTCCCCTACTAAATAATTACACTTGTATGGATAGAAACAGCATTTTTAACCTGGGGAGAGCGCTTTCGATGTAAAGACATCATCAGGCCGTCATCACAGTACTGTGTTGACGGCCTGATGATGTCTTTACATCGAAAGCCCACATGCTAGTGACAAGAACTCCTAAAGGTACCTACCTAAGTAAATGATAATAAAGCAAGCTGTACTTATTCATGTTCATTGTAGCTCTAATCAATAGGAAAACAACACAAAAATAATCCGGACAAAGCAATTAATTTAACTTGACTACCTAGTGGCCGCGAATGGCCGAAATTACGGTGTTACCGCTAATAGCATCAGTCACCGCGTAGGTTTACTTGCGCTGTAGGATCAAGCTACCCAAGAGCAAAGTTAATGCATAGGAAGAAAGATACGTATGGCCTATATGAGGCCTATATAACATAGACTATATATAACATACCTCTATCATACCTACCACTATCATATTTTTATTGCACATCATACCCTTCATCATGTGAAGTAGACATGCAATAGTGTTAAACCTACCTAAACATTACTTCAATTATCCCCCATACACTGTATCTTATCTGTACTCACCACCAAGGCAAAACACGACGCAGAAGAAGGATTTACCCTTCCACTTATTTTTCAAGCCCTGGTCATTAAAGTATTTTCATCCTATGAGGTGCACTCTTTATAGTCTAAAATTGCTTCTTTCTACTTCCCAGTTTATAATGAATTATAATGTTTTTGCCAGATTACGATCAGTGCTGTCCAGATCACTTTGCTCTTGCCCAATCAATAATTTTTTATGCTTTGCTGCCTGGGGAAGTGCTTGTGCCACGACACTAAAACCGATAATTTTGACTCAAAAAGCCCTTATTCGAATAATTTTCAATAGTAGCTATTTAGCTCATACCTTGCCTTTATTCAAATAAATGAGCATTTTAAACCTAACAAATTTAATTAAACTTGGTTCAATTAAACAGATCTTGAAGGAGGGCTCTTTTAATTTCCCACAACACCAGACTCCTACTCTATCTCAACTGTCAGGGCACATCCTAAATACCGCACAACTGAGACGCAAAGTATCAATTGGTACAAGGGCATAAAAGAGTAAAATCATAGGTAACGTAAGTTGTATTTAATTATTTCTTCATTCGCGAATAAATAGCTAGCCAACGCGGCTTTTCTCCCTAACACGGGCTCAAAACATGAGCCCGTCATCAAAAATCTCACATCTACTGGGCCGGATTATCACACAGATATCACTATTAGGAGACCGCGGAGTAAGCGTAAAATTCATATGGATTAAATCTCACATTTGACTGAAGGGCAGTGAAACTGCAGACCAACTAGCGGAAAATGGTTCATTATCTGGGGAAACGAACACAGAAAGTGTGCCCTTTACTGATCTCAAAACCCATTTCAGACCTCGCTGTACAATCGTTGGAAACAATACCACGACTCCTACCCATAAACAAATAAGCATAGGAATATTTTTTGGCTCCTTCCAAAATCCGTGGTATCTGAAAATGGGTGAAAAAGAAAAGACATTTTACCTGCTCCACACTAGCCATTTCAGAAGTAATCATGGGCTATGTAATGCGTAGGTACCTCCAGAAAATTTACCAAGCTAGTGATAGTGCGTGTACTTTTTGTGAGAAAGTGTAAGATTTGGAACTCATTACTTTTATTTGTTCAGAATATAGAACTGAAAGAGTACAAATGTTCAACAGCCTCACTGATGTTGTCCAAAACCCATTAATTTATGAATTTTTGCCAGGTATAGAAAGTGAAGAAGTTTACTCCATTATTTTCAAATTTTTTGCTAATATTAATCGTAAAATTGCATTGTTATGATAAGCGTGTACTTTATGTGTATAACATTTGTAAATATTTCATTATTATTATTATTCCTGTAAAATAAGGCTGTAAGGTTTTCATACTGATGCCAATAAGAAAAATAATTTTAAAAAATAAATAAATAAACCCATTATAATCCGAACACTAGCAATAAGACTCAAGATTAAGAGCAGCATATTGTTGTTTATATTCTGGATCCCTGATGAGGCATTTTACAGACGAAAGTACTCTGAAATCAATAAACTACGATGAGTTATAGCCTTCCTAAATACTCATTCTCTCAAACCAACCCTACCATAGTAAATGGCAACACACCAATCATAATTAATTTAACTTGATTATCTAGTGGCCGCAAATGGCCGAAGTCCTTACTGCAGTGTTACCACTAAGAGTATCCGTCACCTCGTAGGTATACTTGCGCTGCAGGATCAAGCTACCCAAGAGCAAAGTTATTGCATAGGAAGAAAGAGACGTAAGGTCAGAAGCCTATATAACATAGACTGTATATAACATACCTCTATCATACTTACCACTGACATCATACCATGTGAAGTAGACATGCATTAATATCAAACCAATCAAAACATAATTTCAATTATCCCCCACACACTCACCACCAAGGCAAAACACGACGCAGAAGAAGGATTTACCCTTCCACTTATTTTTCAAGCCCTGGTCATTAAAGTATTTTCATCCTATGAGGTGCACTCTTTATAGTCTAAAATTGCTAATAATTGAATTTTAATTTACTATAATTGTCTAATAATGAATTATGCGAATGACTCTTTACTGCACTTAACTTTTGCAAGCCTCCACCTCATGGAGCCAGGAAATAGTTTTATCCCATAAAATCAACAGGCACTGGTGAGTAGAAACTAACATTACTTGACCGTATACCTGACTTATTGCCTCTCTACTGTTATCTCACAATTTTAACATTGTAATAACATTCATTACAGACCAGACCCTACCTGGCGGTACAATAATTCTTTAAATTTCCAAGACAAAAACAATCCTAAACAACCTACCTGTATGTACATACCCCAACTATTATCTACCATATACGGTTCAGTTCCGAATACCATACAGAGATCTTATTCGGGCACCTCGAGTAATTATCACCATTATGACTACTAATACAGTTCGTTCTGAAGCTGAACAAATAGGTAGTGAGAAACCTTTTCAGTAAGGAAGGATCGCTTCGCGGAATATTCTACACGGATGGCTCGAAGACGAAGAGTGGAGTTGGCTGTGGATTCTACGATGACCTATCAAAGTCATCTTTCAGTTATTCCATGTAGGAAATACAGCGGAGATCATTGCGATTATACGTGCTCTAAAATTTGCGATTTCCACAATATTGCTTCCAGGTACTATCTTTGTAATATATCACTCACGAAGTACAGTCAAATGTATTCAAAACATGAGCCCGTCATCAAAAATCTCAGATCTACTGGGCCGTATTATCACACAGATATCACTATTAGGAGACCGCGGAGTAAGCGTAAAATTCATATGGGTTAAATCACATTGGACTCAAGGGCAATGAAACTGCAGACCTACTAGCGAAAAATGGTTCATTATCTGGGGAAACGAATACAGAAAGTGTACCCTTTACTGATCCCAAATTCCATTTCAGAACTCAGCTCCACAATCTTTGGAAACAATATCACGACTCCTACCCATCAACAAATAAGCATAGGAATATTTTTTGGTTCGTTCCAAAATCACTGTGGTATCTGGAAATGGGTGAAAAAGAAAAGTCATTTTACTCCGCACTGGCCTGTTTGAGAAGAAACCATGGGCCATGTGTACCTCCAGAAAATTCGCCAAGCTTGTGATAGTGCGCGTAGTTGTTGTGACAACGTGGAAGATTTTGAGCACATTATTTTTATTTGTCCACAATATAGAACTGAATGAGTACAAATGTTCAACAGCCTCACTGATGTTGCCCGAAACCCATATAATTTAGAATTTTTGCTAGGACTAGAAAGTGGCGAAGTTTACTCCATTATTTTCAAATTTTTTACTAATATTAATCGTAAAATTGAATTGTTATGATAAACGTCTACTTAAAACTTTATGTGTATAAAATATGAAAATATTTCATTATTATTATTATTCCTGTAAAATATGGCTGTACGGTTTTCATGCTGATGCCAATTTAAAAAAAATTAAAAAAATAAAAATAAAAATAAATCCATTATAATCCGAACGCTAGCGATAAGACTCAAGATTAAGAGCAGCATATGTTGTTTACATTCTGGATCCCTGATGAGGCATTTTACAGGCGAAAGTACTCTGACATCAATAAACTAAGGTGAGTTATATAGCCTTCCTAAATACTCATTCCTTCAAATCACCCCAACTAATAATATAATAATATAAATATAATAATATAAACCATAGTAAATGGCAACACACCGATCATAATTAATTTAACTTGATTATCTGGTGGCCGCAAATGGCCGAAGTCCTTACTGCAGTGTTACCACTAAGAGCATCCGTCACCTCGTAGGTATACTTGCGCTGCAGGATCAAGCTACCCAAGAGCAAAGTTATTGCATAGGAAGAAAGAGACGTAAGGTCAGAAGGGTGATGTATGAGTGTTAAAGCAAGATAAACAGGGCATTGTCTCGATGGTAATGGCGGTCCCCTCATCTTTTCTGAGCTGGCCAAGAAGAGGAGCGCTTCCCCCAAATATGTAAGTGAACCATTGTGCGTCTCCTGGCGATCTCGTTAAAACAACGTAACAAGCCGGGGCCTTTTGACTCGAAAACCGGACCGAGTTTCCATAGACTCAGAAGGATCTTCCGCATAGCCTCCATGACCCGGGCTTATATTTCTTTTCCACATATGGCCCCACCGGCCATAAAACCTTATTGGACTGACTGGAAGTCTTCCGAGTTAAACAACGCGGTTCAAGCGCTGATTTAAGACCCTGGCAATCACTATAATACCGTCGTATGGATCATTAATAGATAGAATGTATGTTTAATAACTGTGACCAAGTGTCATATTCTGTGTTGTCCGCAGATGCTATTTTACTCGTCATTAATTATGGTGGTGGAGATAAAACTCAATGGGTGGTCAATAAAGTTGTTAATAAAAGGTCTTCGTTATGGGTTAGCTTGCTGGAGGTAGTCGGAAGACTGAAGACATAACAACATCAACACGTCACGCACAGTTTTCCACTGGCGAGGCCCTCTGGATCGTCATCTTAGCTGAAATCACTAAATAGTAGGGATCGGACATCGACATCGTTGTTTTGAAATTTCCTTGCCATATGCTCAGTTGTGAGGGAATTTACGGTGGCATGTTGGGGCAAGGGGTCACTCATGGAAGCGGAAACCACAGAAGTTCTGAATGGCAACTGTAACCTGAGTAACTTGGTAAAATTCATAAGAGAAGCTACAAAATACCGACAATTCTTGATCAATGAATTCAACTATGATTACTGTAACAGAGTCTAATGATATGTTACGTAATTTAATGGAGTTTAATATGTAATGAAATATGGAACAAGTAGATAATACAATAACAATCAATGGACTATAGATGGATATATAGCGAATACCACCTGCGACGGATTGCATCCAGCAGTATAAGCTAGAAAGGAAAACGTACAGGATGAAAATCTAGTCAGTGCCTAATCGTGGGTGGCATGATGAATAAGTTAAATATTAATAATGTAATTAATTATTATTGTATGTTGAATGGTAACAGATTAAATGTTGTTAAGTTTTATGTAATAGTATGTGAAATGGCCAAGGATGGCACAAAAAATGTATGAATATCCTTGTGATAGTTTTTTTGTTAAATAAAAATGCTTCAACACTCTCTCTCTCTCTCTCTCACACACACACACACACACACACACACACACACACACACTCTCTCTCTCTCTCTCTTTCGATGTTTTGAAACATCGATGTTTCATCACCGTAGTTCGATGTTTTTCCATCAATGTTGATAGCAATGATATTATCGAACATCGATGGTAAGGCCTTTGATAAATATGGATCATCGATGTTGGCCCCGCCGATTTTTTCCCACTTGCGCTATAAAAGTTCAACTTTTAAGGTGAAAACTTGAAAATCTAGGGTAAATCTAGATAGGTTTGGGTAGAGAAACTTACAGGGAAACCTGACTAATGGTGAAGTGGCAACACTGTTCATAACGTCGTAGACTCGTGTCCAAGGAGGTTCTAAGAATAATGGAGGGAGCATAAGGCCACCAAAAGTGGTTTTGAAAGACCGACCATCTGTTTGAAGCCAATTTTATTTTCACCTAAATACCGACCACAGTTATTTTACTTGGATAATGCAGATTTAATATTATGTTACCCTAATTTACATAAAACTTTTCTTAAAAGTACATTTTTGATTTAAAAGATTTCAAATCCAACTTCTTCCATTATATTATTAGTATTCCCCAACTTCCTTTTAAAAGGAAAACAAATCAAGTGTTTTTGCATCAACTTGTTTTAGTTTAAATATGAATTTCTGCTGGGTTAACCAATAATTTGAAAATGTTTAATACGCCAGCATAAGGGCATATATTTTTGAGAGATATTTGTTTTTGTTAAATATCTTTAGATAAATAATCAATGTTCTAATTTACTACTATTTTTTTACCACATCAATGTTTTACTTTCAATTCATCGATGGCAACAACGATGTTTTGGCATGTCCGATCCCTACTAAATAGCATGGTAGTTAACCTAATCTAATACCGTGAATGTAACCTGATGGCCAAAGTAACCAAACTACTATCTTAGCCTAAACGCTCAGGGCCACTTTCACCAACAAAAAAAAGTGAACTCGGTTTATAAGGATCCAAGTTCAACATAAACCATTTATTGATCTCAGTTTGAATTAATTTCAGGTTCACCAAGTTGAAGTGAGTTCCTAGGAACGAGTTTTCGACTGAACTTTGATTTGTAGGGACTCATAAAAAAACTTGAATCTCATTTATGAATGCTAGAAATATTGGTGCATATATACGTGCTGAAATTAGAAAAAAAAATACTAATGATCCCTTCTTATCAAAACCGAAAAAAAACAAAAAAATGTAAAATTTTGTCTGAATATTAACTCAATATTAATTAAATTAAATTGTCAACGTCGCGTCCTAAATTTGAACTTTAAACATATTAGCGCTCAAGAACCTGTTGAAATTTGAACTGTTACCGTTGAAAAATTAAGTTGAAATGTCATCAAAATTCATTGTTCTGCAAAAAATTACGTCTCCGATTACAAAACAACTGATATGCAGTTTATTATCATACGAGTCTCAACAGGTTCTAAAATGTGGAGGGTGGCGACCAAATTCCTTTACCCACCACCCTGGACACTAAAGACTTTTTAGCATGAATATGCTTTAGCCGTGACCTAACTACCGAAAAATGTCCCACGAGAGTGCAACGAAAGTAGCGCCAATAATTGTGATGATTTCCGCTTACAACCGAGTCGTTGCTAGGGATATGATACTTCGTCGTTTTTCATCCCACAAAGTTCGTTGACCATTCGTTCGAAAGCTCTCGATTTATCCAACCATACTATATTAACTACTGCGAAGTGCGTGGCCAACAAGCTGAGTTATGAGCATGGTTATATATGAATAATTGTTTACACACGGGTGATCATTCTCAATAATTGATATTGTGAACATGATTGCAACCGCTTGTTAATTTCTGATGATTTCATTGAGCTGGTATTTCGATGATTTGATTCATAGCAGGTGATCCGAATATTGCGAGAACGGTTTGATTTGTGAAGAGGTGGTTAAATCATTTAAATTGGTAATTTCTATACTCTAGGAAGCTGTAATTTCCTGTAGCCTCTTAAGGACATTTACTCAACGATGCCCAGGGTCCGGATCAGCTGAGTGGCTCTTGGAGCTTGCATACGAGTCTGCAACACATACGAGTCTGCAGACATATGTGTTGCAGACTCGTATGCAAGCGTTTCTAATGATTATCGGATGCAACCTTTTTTGTACGTACTAATGCCAGCGCCAAAATATAATAACATTTCTACAACTTAATATATGTTCGCTTAATTCACTTATCAAAGATTCACTTAATAGTAAATTGATATGTGGTCGCTTCAAGATTAAACACAAGAATGAGTTCATAAAAATACATAGCAACTGAGAAGCTGCTAGTTTACCATTAGAAACGTACTGTACCTATGGTGATGAGAAAACCTTGTACCTACCTATTTCGCGACATTTTCACCTTTGTCTTTATGAATACTCATTTTATTTATTTATTTTTTTTTAAATATTTTTTTTTATTTTTCCCACCTGAAACACTTAAGTAGAAGCACAGTGCGTCGCGGATCTTTGAGTTGTGTGCATTGTTTGGGCTTGGGAAGATAAAAAAGGTGAGGTACTAAGTGCCGGCAGGTTATTTCTTTTCACCTGAAGCTAATTGCGGGTTATAACAGCAGGCAGAATAACAGAAATGTAAACGTTGGATGCGAATAGAATAGTAAATCTAAACAGATTCACCTTGAAACCATCACGGAGAAACTTGTTCCAGAGCTAGAAAAGGTAGGCAGGTACTTCGATGGTTACTCCGATGGCTGGAAAAGGCTTCGATAGTTTTCTTCAATACTACAAGATCACTACACGCACTCTGCATTTATTAATTTATAATACTGGCCAGAGTTATAAGGTAATGATTACTTTTTCAATTACTTCTCTTAACTGCAATAAAATTAGTACAGTGAGTAGGATTAGGTATGCCTACAAGCAACTGGGGTTTGAAGCTGGCAATTACTTCCAAAGTAATTGCAATTACCAGTACCATTCCTGTAATGGGAATGGTTTGAAGCAATTACTTATTTCATTTATATGTGATGGTAATGGTTTTTTCGAATTCCCATTAATTGTTATTGGGAAAGTAATGGTGGATAGACCCAATTCCAGGTCTGTCCAATTACCCATTACAGAAAAGGTAATGGGAATGGAATTACCCCCCATTCCCATTACAGGAACTTTTGCCCTCATGATGACATTTGATGACATTTCAACTCAATTTTTCAACTGTAAAATTTTACATTTCAACAGGTTTTTGAGCGCTAATATGTTTAAAGTTCAAATGTAGGACGCGACGTTGACAATTTAATTTAATTAATAAGTATTGAGTTAATATTCAGACAGAATTTTATTTTAATTCATCTCCGATGTTCGATGTTTTTCCATCGTTGATAGCAATGATATTATCGAACATCGATGTGGATAGCAACGATATTATCGAACATCGATGTTGATAGCAACGATATTATCAAACATCGATGTGGATAGCAACGATATTATCGAACATCGATGTTAATAGCAACGATATTATCAAACATCGATGTTGATAGCAACAACGATATTATCGAACACCGATGGTAAGGCTTTTGATAAATATAGATCATCGATGTTGGCCCCTCCGATTTTTCCCACTTGCGCAGTAAAGGTTTAAAATTAAAAGATAACACTTTTAAAATACCGACCATTTGTTTGAAGCCAAATTTATTTTTACCTAAATACCAACCACAGTTATTTTACTTGGATAGTACAGATTTAATATTATGTTACCTTAATTTACATAAAACCTTTCTTAAAAGTGCATTTTTGATTTTTTTATTTTAAATCCAAATCCAACTTCTTCCATTAGTACTCTCCAACTTCCTTTTAAAAGAAAAACAAAGATGTGTTTTTGCATCAACTTGTTTTAGTTTAAATATAAATTTCTGCTGGGTTAACCAATAATTTAAAAATGTTGAAAATGTTTAATAAACCAGCATAAGGGCATAGCCTAATCTGATTTTTGAGAGATATTTGTTTTTGATAAATATCTTTAGATAATCAATGTTCTAATTTACTACAATTTTTTACAACATCGAAGTTTTATTATAAATTAGGTGGAAAATCCTGCGAAATTGTCCCAGCAGGGGTGAGGGGAGGGAAGAGGAAAAAACTCCTTTCTTCCCCTATGAGGGAACGTCAGTTTAATTGAACCGGTTTCGGTCAGTGATCACAGAACTTCTTCAGCTGCAAAACCCAGAAAGCTCTGAGCACCCTTGAAAATCATCAATAACAGAAAATTTAAAAAAATAAAAACATCCTCCATCAGAACTTTAGTGAGGAGAGAGGCAAAAGTGCTGCAACCTCACAGCGTCAAAATATCAGTTTGAAACTGAAAAACAATGTTCCTTGGGCAGCAATACCAAGAAGGGGGCTCTAGAAGAAAAATATTTAAACTTGGAGAAAAAACAATATTCTTCAACAAAAGAGCTTCAACCAAACTGCAACTTCAACCAATGTAATTTGGAAGGAAAAAGAAATGGTGAAGCAATTTACAATTTATTTAAATACAACCGGTTCAATTAAACTGACGTTCCCTCACAGGGGAAGAAAGGATCGAAGATTTTCATCTTCCCTCCCCTCACCCCAGCAGGGACAATTTCGCAGGATTTGCCACCTAATTTATAATAAGTTATTTTGTTTCCGAGACTGCAAGGCAGCGGAAGCTGTCTGTCTGTCTGTCTGTCTGTCCGTCCACATTTCCTTGTAACAGCCATAACTTCCACAATTTTGATCCGATTTTCACCAAATTTTCAGGGATCGTGCGGGTTAAGCTCTAGATGGTCCCCTATCAACTTCATCATGATCAAGTCAACGGTAACTTCTGCGCAGGTGCTAACGTGAATTAATTGTGACGGTCATAACCCGGTCAATGTTGAACGGATTTCGGTAAGATTTTCAGGGATGATGTGGGTAAGGTCCCTTGAGGTCCCATAAGACAATCATCATAATTGCATTAGCGGTACGCTCTGCGCATGCGTGAACGAAATATTCTTGTTACGGTCCTTGCAACAGCCGTAATTTCCACAATTTTGATGCGATTTTCTTCAAAATTTTGGGATCGTGCGGGTATAGCTCTACATGGTCCCCTATCAGTTCCGTCATGATCGAATTAACGGTAGCCTCTGCGCAGGCGCAAACAAAATTTTCTTGTTTCGGTCATAACTCAGGCAATTGTGAACGGATTTCGGTCAGATTTTCAGGGATGATGTGGGCAAGGTTTCTTGAGGTCCCGTATCACATCTTCTTCGCAATCATCAGCAGCGGTAAGCAAGGCGCATGCGCGAAAGTGATGTTTTTGTTATGGTCACAGCTTAGTTATGAGGAACATGCGGACTACATCCTGGATGGTCCCATATTAAAATCAAAATTTTCCTTATTAATTTCATTTATTATATGTACAATTCAGCTTCCAATTTCCCACCTTATTAATTCCCTGATGCCAGAACTGGTCGTTTCTAGTTTTCTGGAATTTAATGGTGACGTACTGTGAAGGTCACGAGGAAGCTCATGTGCCAATTCCTTGGCAGTGTATTTTAACCTGCGTTGTTAGGTACCTATATATTAAATAATCGAAGTTTTACTTTCAATACATCGATATTGAAAAAACATGGATGGCAAGAATACCGATATTTACCCACATCGATGGTCACTGGTTGATGTTGTCATCGATGTTTTGGCTTCGATGTCCGATCCCTACTCTGTGCGACGGTCTGACTTCCTCAAGTCGAATAAAGCTGACTTGGGCAACCTATTGTAATCCAAGACATCGTACTCCCTATTGTGCTCGGAACTGGGCACCTGCACAATACCTGAGTTCCCAGAGCTGATGATACATTTGGCCCTTACAGAAAATAAAAACATTTAAACGAGCAAAACCCTTTTCCCGAACTAAAAAAGATGGTCGGGGACCTCCGGATAGATAAATGGATATAAATACAACAATCCTCGGTATCATGCGAGAGCTTTTATTGTTCGAGTCCTATTGTTTCCAGCTGGGGGACCACTATATCTTTATATGGGGAAGGGCAAATGTGCAGAACTCAAATGATCTCATGTTCACATGAAACATTGGGACCGACTTCGATTTCTAGGCTAAATATAGGTACGGTGACCATACGTCCCGATTTTAAAGCCTGTGTCCCGGGGTCCCGAATTGGGAAAGAAATGTCCCGATTTTCACCAATAAAGATTTTTTCAAACCAAATCATCATGAAAAGTTATTAGCTTTATTTTAAAATGAATGATTGGTACCGTGGAATTTCTTTACACCGCACACAACATAACTATTATCATAGTCACAGGAGCAGTCTGGAGACCCAACTGTGTTGGCCCCCTCGACCTCAGCGAAGGTTTCTGCCACAGAGGCAGCAAATGAATATTTGATTCTTTACAAAAACTTGGTTGACAGAAAAGAGTCTTTATTTCTACCAATGAAAGTAAAGGAACTTCAAAGAAACAGTGTTGCTGCAGGAAATGCATGCGATTTACAAGAGGTGAAAAATACAGTAGTTAAACTTTTTATGACCACTGCATTACTTATTTTGATCTTTGGAAATCAAACGTTGACAGCTTGAGTCAACTGTCTTGGATAGACTTAAAGAAGCAGCTGAAGTGGGAAGAACTAGAGGAAAGTTGGTATTTGTTTCAAGATAGGCCACCTCTCTCGCTTGATGATTTGTTCAATGAGCTTAGTGTGCTGAACACACAGCTTCCTGATGTCGTCCTGGTTGAATGGAAAGAACAAAAACTATCAACTGAGCAACAGTGGCTGACTTTATTTCAGGACTTGTAGAAAAACGAAATAAGCGTTCCTAATCTCAAAACTCTGGTAGAATTTTCTCTTTCTTTACCAGGAACAAATGCTTCAGTCGAGCGAGCTTTCTCATTGATAAACAACTTTTGGACCGCAGAAAAATCTTCAATGGCACTAGGCTGTGTTAAAGCATTACTAATTGTCCAAATCAGTCTTTAGACGGACTAATTGTCCGTGTGTTGAAATGTACGACAAAATAAGAAAAGACGACTCCTTGCTGAGAGCACTTTCCTCAACACAGAAGTACGACTGGAGTAAAAAGAGTACCCCTGGCCCTAGTGAAAAAATATAACAAGAACAATGATGTAAACAGACTGCTCTGTTAACTTTTATTTTTTCATTTTTTGGAAAATTAATTTTTGTTTATTTGACTATAAAAACTTACCTGTTGTTCGTGAAGTTCAGTTTGTTCGTGCAAAAGGTACATATTCTTTCTGTGTATGTAATAAACTTCTTGAAATTATTTTGTCATGTAATTCTTAGTGCCACATTCTTTAATGAATATTACATATTTTTAGTTTGATACGAAGCTCTTAATAAACCAATGTTTGAATGGATGAAATAGGCTTAAAAACCAACTTTTAAAGGGTAAAAAATTCAAACTTTTACGGGGGTGGACCCCTGGACCCTCCTCCCCATGGAGGGTATTCTATACCCCTCAGACCCCCTTGATAGTTCTATCCGTCCCGATTTTGCTTAAGATAAATATGGTCACCGTAAATATAGGGCTTACAGTCAGTGTTGGGCATAGTCTTATCGTCGAATACGAGTACGATTGTAACCGCGATAATTATTCGTTGATTCTGAGTCAAACTCAACGCAATTGAAAACCTCCAAGTAAGTATGCCATTCAAAGTATGCCATTCGAAAACGACCATGGCATACCCAAGTAGCTGGACAAGACAAACGATTTTACTCGAATATATCCCGATTACGCACTGGACATGGAGTAATGCATATCTACATGAACTACATCCGCAGACCTCGGAAAAATGTGTCTTGTGTGGAGAAAAGGACGACCTCGAACATGTACTCCAGAATTGTAGAAAATTCGACAAGCAGAGGACAGAGAGGCAGAGAGTTGTTAGCGAAAACTTAGAAAGTGTTGAACAAATATTTGAATGAAATAGTACACAAAATTTGATGTATATACGTATTTAAGTAAACGTTTTGTATGAATTGTAAATTATCATGGCTGTGTGGAGAAATCCAATGCCATAAAACAAAAAACTCCAAGTAGCAATTTTCAGCTTAAGAGACCGTTTGATTTGGCCAATAAACCGGTAGGAAGATTACGGTGACGTAGTAGTGCAGAGTAGCTGTGGGTTCCCCCAGGCGGGGGGGAGGGGGGTAACGTTATCTTGTAAATGCATTTCAAGAGTCGTATTACTAATCAGATACCCATCGTATTAAAACCGGAATACCACAAGGCTATTAAAACCGGAATACCACAAGGCTCTGTACTTTCATCAATTTGTTTTGTAATTTTTATTAATAGGATTACAGAAAGTCTTGGACAGTTTTGTGACTTGCAATACATGCTCTATGCAGATGATCTGCAAATTTATGCGTCAACATATGTGGATAATTTAGAAGTACTTATTAGTAATTTGAATAGGGAAGTTGTGAATTTATCTAAATGGTGTGATGATCACAGTCTGACTCAACCCATCAAAATGTAAAACGATGATATTAGGAAGTGCCCGGATGTTGAACGTGGTAGATTTTAATAATCTCAACAAATTAAAAGTAAATGGAGAGCAACTTAACTTCGAAAGGGAACTCAAAAACCTGGGTTTGATGCTGAATGAAACGTTGTCATGGGATTCACAAGTAACGTCTGTACTTAAAAAACCTATAAGGCCCTATATCAATTGCGGAAATTTGCATTCCACTTTCCTCAATATGTCAAAGCTAGACTTGTTCAATCATTGATATTACCATATTTCGAATATGCACCAAGTGTGTTTACGGATATGTCTGAAAAAAATAATAGAAAACTGCAAACCGCCATGAACGCAACAATTCGCTTTATTTTTTATTTAAATTATAATGATCACGTGACGCCATATTTTGATAAACTTGAGTGGTTGAAATATAAAGAAAGAAGAGAATTGTCTGTAGCAACTTTCACTTATAAAATTCTTAGAATAGAACAGCCTGTGTACCTGTTCGATCGATTTCAAAAGACCTCAGAGGTCAGGTCCATTCGAGTCAATCTCGATATGCAAATAAACAACTACGAGTCCCCACTCATCGAACTGAACTATACAGTAAATCCTATTTTATTGAAGCTATTAGGTTATATAATAATAATAATTCCATCTTCATAGAAGCTAAGACAGTAAAAAAATTTAAGACACTGTATATTGAATTTATGAAAAAACGTAAACCAATAGACGTTTAGATAGAGGTGATTTTGTAATACTTTAGTAATCCATGATATGTAGATACGTATGAGAAGTGACATGATTTATTTATTTATTTACTAGCCGCTCCGGCTCGCTACGCTCGCCTCCACGTCCAGCCGGGGGGCAAGCCCCCCGGGACCCCCCATTAAGTTGCTCGCTTCGCTCGCAAAGTGTGGCATGTAGGGAATATTGCTCGCTTCGCTCGCAAAGTCTGGCATGTAGGGAATGTTGCTCGCTTCGCTCGCAAAGTTTGGCATGTAGAAAATGTTGCTCGCTTCGCTCGCAAAGTATGGCATGTAGGGGATGTTGCTCGCTTCGCTCGCAAACGGTAGATCTCTAAGGGTAGGTTTAACTTCTGTAGGGTATGCTGCTCGCTTCGCTCGCTTGAGGAAGTTATACTGCCCACCCAACTTGGCAGACGTTTTTTTCTGTTGGAAATTCTTACAAACAAATTAAATCTTATAAAACTACGTGGAACCACAAAAAAGTTTATTTGGGGATGTTGCTCGCTTCGCTCGCAAGGCATTGCTGTATATGTGTAGGACAAACCCGTATTTATTCTGTTGAAATGGCGCTCGAAAGGGAAAGTTCCATCCTTATACGCGCGCGTGCGTTGGCCTGCTCGCAAGGTATTGCGTAGAAGTCGAGTCCCTTCCGTTGTGAAATGGGCGGCGGGGTCGATTAAAAATGTAATTTTAAACGCTTCCCTCGCTTCTGCTCGCATTTCGACCGACTTCACGTCACTTTTTTCGATATCCGATTTCGGATTCAGATTCGGCGGGATCAAACCTTTATTTCGCCCGCGAAAACCGTTCCGAAAAACGTACCTTTACGGGGTATATTTTAATTTAAAAAAACCAAGTTTTTCGTCGGAATTTTCGAGAAAACGGGTCCGTACTCTCGCATTTTTTTGACGCATTTCCCGATACTTTTTTCGCGATCCGATCGCGCCGTCGTCTTCCTCGTAGGAAAACCTACGAAACCCGTATTTTTCCGGAATTGTCAACGGCCGTTTAGAGGGGTAGGGGAAGCGGGGAAGTCCAAAAAGCGCACATTAATTCTTACTTCGACCCCCCTCCCGCCCTACGGCCCATGGCTCGGGTGGGATTAAACAATTTTAAATTCGCTCGCTCCCACTTTTGGAAAATCTCAAGAAGATCCGGCCCACTCAGCCGTTTGGCCGTGCATAGACACGACAGACAGACAGACGGAGTTTCATTCTTATAAATAATAGAGATAGAGATATATAAGTTGATTTCATTTTTTGAGTTGTTTGAAATTCAATGCATTTTATAATTGAGTGTTCATTGTTATGTAAGGCTAAGCCTGATTGTATGAAATGGTAAATTTATTTCTGTATATTTGGAAGAGCGGACCAATGGGTCCGAAAATGTACAGATTAGTAAATAAACAAATCAATCAAATCAATCAATCAATCGTATAGCATCTTTATGGAAAGCTCTCGCTCAGATATTTCTAATGAGCAAATAATGAATAACAATAAAAATTAAAAATTACAGCTAGGTAATTGTATTTTTGTAACATTTGCTGAAAACGAGAAGTTTTTTGGGAGGGGTTTACAGTTTCCTCATGTTCGAAAACTGAACACATTGCTTCCCCAACGTTTTAGGAGAAAAGTGAAAATAAAATAGAACGACGAAAAAGGGAAGAGGCTCGGCTCACTATTCCGTGAAGTAGAAACGAACGTAAAGCTTTGGGTGGCACCGAGTTCCACGAATTTCCAATCCAGGCTGAACTAGTTGAGTAACAGTCTCGGAAGCAACGAGTTTCACGAATTTCGGAACTGCGCCTCACTAGGAGGATTCTCGGAAGTCCGGGACTCTGACAATTCGGATTTTATGGGGCCTATAGACTACCAACTGGTTGTCAACCTTGTTGGCAACTTGCCGTGTTGGAGAAGAGGTTGAACCTCGTCGCCTAGGAGCGCCGCGTTCTACGTGGATTTGCCGCACGCTCAGCGCGTTCGGGCGTTGAAATCCGCCAATGAAATCCGCGGAAGTTGTCACGTGATTCTGCTCGCTCGGCGACGCGACGGCGCCGGCGTTGAACCAAGGTTGCCAGCTGTACGGTAATTACCGTAAACATGCGGTAATTTTGGTGCACATACGGTATACGGTAGCAATCTCATTACCGTATGCAAAAATACAGCAAAATGGAAGACCTATGTGCATGGTTATTACATTACCAATCGCGATATAATTTATAAGGCATTTTTCTAGAACATATTCCCAATTACCTACCGAGTTTAAACGAAATCGGACCAACAGATGACGAGAAATCGACGTTATGAGAAATTCACGTTTGCGCATTCGCACAAGCTACTCTTGATTTGACGGCGTTAAAAATTATAGGGGACCATCTAGAAGCTAAACCCCACAATCACTGAAAATTTCATCGGAATCGGACTGAAACTTGGTATAGTTTTGGACGTCACAAAGGATTTATATAATTATATTAAAATAAAAGATACATTTAATTATGTTTCTAAATTTAAGATTAGTCAGCACTGGCTTCAATACATTTCTCTAACTTACAATTAGACGGGTTAGAAACAGATAAGAAAAAACAATTATGTATGATACAAAAAAATGAAAATTTAATTTTGAAAACTGGGGACTAGGAATAAATAAGGAGACCGATCAACTCCGTGCTGGGTCTCAGTCTTCAACTATCCTGCACGGTCATCCTAAAATAAATCACTGTGCTTATTATCAATTTATGTTAACTTTTGCAGTTATTCGTTAAATTTGTCACGTAAAAGTAATTTTTCTTTTCATTTAAATTAATCTAATTGTGTATGCATTATGATGACAATAAACTTACTACTAAACTTATTATTATAATTTACCACAGACAGACAGACATCAGACAGACACGGAACCAAAACTCATCAGCGAGTTGTGAAACTCGAAAAGCAAGTGGAAATTTTGATTTTGGAGGACAACAAGTTTTTCGACTTCTATCTCGAACACAAAGCTTCCCTACCTTCGGTAGTGAGGAATTCTTTTCCGATCCAAACAGATGTATTTATGTTTTTCCTATGAATTGAAATAGCCAGGGGGTACTCTTGGCCTTTGGCCTTTTTCCTAGCAATAAATTGATGCATAATTTATGTAATTAGAAAGTTTTTGTATTTTATGTTGAACAATGTATGTGATTTTAACATGGAATCATGTTTTAGCGATGGATCCCCCGCCGAAAAGTGAGACTATAAAGTGAGATGAAAGTAGCGCCAATAATTGTGATGATTTCCGCTTACAACCGAGTCGTTGCTAGGGATATGATACTTCGTCGTTTTTCATCCCACAAAATTCGTTGACCATTCGTTCGAAAGCTCTCGATTTATCCAACCATACTATATTAACTACTGCGAAGTGCGTGGCCAACAAGCTGAGTTATGAGCATGGTTATATGAATAATTGTTTACACACAGGTGATCATTCTCAATTATTGATATTGTGAACATGATTGCAACCGCTTGTTAATTTCTGATGAGTTCATTGAGCTGGTGTTTCGATTATGTGATTCATAGCAGGTGATCCGAATATTGCGAGAACGGTTTGATTTGTGAAGCGGTGGTTAAATCATTTTAATAGGTAATTTCTATACTTTACACTATAGGAAGCTGTAATTTCGTATGTAGCCTCTTTCTATAATAAAGTGAATGTTTACTCGCGAGTTTCTTTTAGGAGATCATCATCTCACAAGAGCTCAATCGTCGTGATCATTTCTATAATAAAGTGAGAGCGAGGAACTAAAACATGATTCCAATTTTTTTACATTTTAGCAGTCAGGCTCAAAGTAATAACATCCGGGGGTGCCCAGGGGTCAAGGGGCGGAGCCCCTTGCGAGGCCCGAAGTTTTGTTTGTATAAATAGAGAGTTCCTAGTAGATCCGTAAAACACAATACCTACGTCGTGCGGTATTGACAATCCGGCGCCGTAACTATGACGCAATGAGTTACGGTGACGCATCCTTCTGTACAGATACGTTAACGGATCGCAATCCGGAAAAAACGTAATCGTCTAAAATAACCTCTTTCCATGGACTCAAATAACCTCCTAGGAATAATTTCATGAACCTAGGAGGGGGATCCCCCTCCTAGGTTCATGGATAATTTCCTCCTTCCATGGATTTAGCGTTACAACTAGATCCGTTAAGGACTTGACGTGACTTTAAGGCGCGGTAAAGTTTCTCGTTACCGCACGCCGTATTGAGATGAGACCGACGGATCTCCAGGAACTCTTTAATTATCAACTAAAATATAAATAAATGAATCACACAAGCTCACACTTCAGCTGTCAAACTCTTCATTGACGAGGGATCTGCCCGTTCACTCAAGTCCGTTATAAAATAAATCTAGTGTCGCCCGTTCGAAAAATCTCTGAAGCTGAAAGGAAGCGTGTTGAAAACGGCTTTAATGGTTTGCTAACTAGCAAATAACCAGGTAAGGGTGAATTGTGACGTGCGAGACCATAAAATAAATCCGCCTTTTCAACGACGTGTTTATAGCTCACAATTAACACGGGGCGGCTCCTCAAGAGGGAACTGCCTCCGTCTACAACTTATTGTGTCCTGAACCATCTTCGTTTGTAAAAACCGAATATTCCATCTCTGTTTTTATACTTTATTTAACTAGTTTTACCGCCATAACACATATACTTGAGCATAACAGACTAAAAAACGTCCGCCAAGATGGGTCATTCTCATTTCATTTGCCGCTTTGGGGCGTTTGAAAACCTCAGTGACGTGAAATATGAAAGTGCTCGAAAATGAGTTTAGATCGGCATATACTACCCATTGTACATTGCAGATTTGTGTTCCATAGATGAACAGTGAGTTTTTCATTGATGTATTTTATATGTTTTTTTGTATTCAAAACCAGGATATCCAACTCCAGTTACCAGATTTCAAAAATTGATTTCTGTAAAATGGATGATTTGGCAAAATTGTTGTCGGGGCTCAAGTAAGTACAAAAGAATCACGTTCAAACGTAATATTAAGATTTAACGGAATTCGTGTTGAAGGTAGAGTAATTGAGCTTAAATCTCAGGAGTGTTACCCTATTAGTGTTACCGTAATATCAGGAGTTTTACCTATCCTTGGTCACACTCCTGAGCGGTAACACTCATGAGAATTTCCGATAAAAATGGCGTCACACAGGATGATGAAGTGACAAAACTCGGGGATGGCTACTGTTTGAAACCTGACACCAAGCACTATGGTTGTTGATATAGGATTATTTTGTTTAAGCACCAACAACACTCGTAATTTGTGTAACACTCATGATTGAAAATAAAAATACTCAACATGTTTTTAGGTTTCTTTCGCTGTAAAAACTGCTGCAACTCCAAGCACTCCACTACAGTCTCACCCCTTCAACTGGACAATATAACCTTCACATCTGACTGTTTCCCGCCATTTTCCATCAGCTTTCTTGATCGCAAAAATGATAAAACTCCTGAGGTCCCATTGAGAAGAGATATTGAGGACTGACAGAAAAACTAGTTTTTCACGGGTTGGGGAAAATCTTAAAAATGTAAATCCTTACTCTAAATAAAGAGGAACCAACTTACTGCAGCTAGCAACCCTGGCCAGTTCTAGATTGTCAATGTTTCGTAACTACCTAACTTCTACTTAGGTGTTAGGTAGGAGGGGACAGTAACACTCATGAGTTTCCAGGATTTCAGGTTTCATTCGTCATCACTGTGTATTGGTTAAAGGGGATTTTGGGCAGTCGAATTATTAATTCGTTGATCTCCCAACTTATACTACCCTTTTTTCCCCAAAATCACTAGTTTTGGTCAAGAATTGTGAGAATTCGTCGTCGGGGACATGAAAGCGGCAAATGAAATGAGAATGACCCAGTTGGGAGCAGCATATAGCTTCCTCGTTTACCTATCATCTACTTCCAAATATCATCCAAATTGAAGCGAACTCGAACGACTAGAGAGTGAAAAGATGGAACATAATGGAATTTACGTTTGCGCATGCGCAGAATGATGCACTGATTTGGCAACAATGAAACTTATAGGGGACCATCTACAACCTAACCCGCGCATTCTCTGACAGTTTCATCGAAATCGGATGAAAGCAATGATATTTAAGGTCGTTACAAGGATTTCACAGAGGCTCAGTAGCTATTAATGATACAATCATGTTGATATTGATCTGGGATGATCAAATCGTCATCCCCCAACAATCATCCAAGTTTGAGCGGGATCGGACGACAAGGGCGTGAAAAAATGGAGCATAATGGAATTTACGTTTGCGCATGCGCTGAGTGGAGTGTTGATTTTGCAACAATGAAACTGAAAAGGACCGTCTACCCCCTAGCCCGCACATTCCCTGAAAATTTCATCCAAATCGAATGAAAACTGTGGAAAATAAGCTTGTTACTAGGATTTGCAGACACACGACAGACAGACAGACAGACAGAACACACACAGACAGACACACACACACACACACACAGACAGACACGGACCAAATTTTTTCAGAATGGTCTAAAACGTAAAACGCGAGTTGAAATTTTGATTTTGGAGGCCGAAAATTGTTTTCCCCCGAAAGTGAAAACAATGCTTTCGCTACCTTTAGGTTGGCGGAAGGAAAACTGAGAGAGTAAATGTACTGTACCAGGAGACAGTGCCGGCGATCGGAATATTCATTGGCTTGGCCCAAATTGGATGATATCATGCATTTCGTGGCTTGGTATCTTTTGCACGCATAGCGTCCTTTTTGGAGGATAAACTTTCCGTGGAAATAAATGCTTGTACTATAATTTATTATGATGCACTTTTAGCAAACCTAAAAGGTTGCAGAAGCAGCATAGTCATTGTAAGCGAAGAAAACTGATAATTTCGACCCGAATCAAGCTGAATTTTTCCCTAATTCTGATGAAACTGATAAGGGAGCGTCTACACCCTAGCCCGCACATTCCCTAAAAATTGCATCCAGATCGGATGAAAACTGTGGAAAATAAGCTTGTTACAAAGATTTGCGGACACACGACAGACACACACACACACACACACACAGACAGACAGACACGGAACCAAAATAGTTCAAAATTGTCTAAAACGTAAAATGCGAGTGGAAATTTTGATTTTGGACACCACAAATTTTTTTTCCTCCCAAAAATGAAAACAATGCTTCCGCTATTTATGGGGAGACTCGGAAGCAAAATGTATACTTGTCTAAAGTTCCGATAGATTTCAAAATGCTAAGTGCAATAAGGAATAAAACAACCCCGAAGATCACGTTAAAGTGATAATAGTGTCAGATAACATATAATGTAATGTAAAATAATACAACTTAGACTAGATGTAAAATAGGTTAATCTATCTATACTATTTATAAGAATGAAACTCCGTCTGTCTGTCGTGTCTATGCACGGCCAAACGGCTGAGTGGGGGGGGGGTGTCTACGAGTGGGGGGATCTTCTTGGGATTTTCCGATAGGGTGTATAAGCGAATTTAGAATTTCCTAATCCCAGCCAAACCATGGGCCGTAGGGCGGGAGGGGGGTCGAAGTTCTGGTTAATGTGCGCTTTTTGGACTTCCCCGCTTCCCCTACCCCTCTAAACGGCCGTTGAAAATTCCGGAAAAATACCGGTTTCGTAGGTTTTGAAACGAGAAAGACGACGGCGCGATCGGATCTCGAAAAAAGTATCGGGAAATGCGTCAAAAAAATGCGAAAGTACGGACCGTGTTTTCTCGAAAAGTCCGACAAAACCTACGTTTTTTCCGATTAAAATATACCCCATAAAGGTACGTTTTTCGGAACGGTTTTTGCGGGCGAAATACAGCTTTGGGTCCGCCGAATCTGAATCCGAAATCGGATATCGAAAAAAGTGACGAGAACTCGGTCAAATTGCGAGCGGAAGCAAGAAGAAGCGTTTAACATCAGAAATTAATCGACCACGGGCCGCCGTTACACAACGTTGCTTACCTGAAAGGGACGCGATGCACTACGCACTTGACTCATTTCAACGGAATTTCATACGGGTATTTCCCAACACCTATGCAGCAATACCTTGCGAGCGAAGCGAGCAACATCCCCGGATAAACTTTTTGTGGTTCCACGTAGTTTTATAAGATTTAATTTGTTTGTAAGAATTTCCAACAGAAAAAACGTCTGCCAAGTTCGGTGGGCAGTATAACTTCCTTAAGCGAGCGAAGCGAGCAGCATCCCTTACAGAAGTTAAACCTACCCTTAGGGATCTACCGTTTGCGAGCAAAGCGAGCATCATTCCCTACATGTTGGGTGGGCAGTATAACTTCCTCAAGCGAGCGAAGCGAGCAGCATTCCCTACAGAAGTTAAACCTACCCTTAGAGATCTACCGTTTGCGAGCGAAGCAAGCAACATCCCCTACATGTTTCAATTGCGAGCGAAGCGAGCAACATTCCCTACATACCACACTTTGCGAGCGAAGCGAGCAACATTCCCTTCATGCCACACTTTGCGAGCGAAGAGAGCAACATTCCCTACATACCACACTTTGCGAGCGAAGCGAGCAACATTCCCTACATGCCACACTTTGCGAGCGAAGCGAGCAACATTCTCTACATACCACACTTTGCGAGCGAAGCGAGCAATTTAATGGGGGGTCCGGGGGGCTTGCCCCCCGGCTGGACGTGGAGGCGAGCGTAGCGAGCCGGAGCGGCTAGTAAATATATACATGCTAATATATAACAACTACCATAGTGAAATAAAACTTCGACTAGATTTATATAAATATATCACAGATCAGATATCACAGTTCGTAGTAGAGCTCAGCAGCTCTCAGGTACAACAACAGAGATCGGACTTTGTCTGGTCCGGATAAAACGTCAACCCAGTGAGGCGGCTGATGCTGGATGATGCTGATTCTGCACTAAGTAGGTGTCTGTAAGATGGGTATGGCATAACGTTAAATTGTTTTGAAATTGGAGTTTTTTGAGTGCAAGGATATTGGTAGATATTAATTTTATGGCAAAAAAGTATTCTAAATAATAATCTCCTATTCAAAAAATGGTTTTGGATTTTCAGCTGTTTTTTTTTAGCGAATTTTTGAAGAAAAAGCTATTGCTCTCGCCTCAAAATGTGTAGAATGTGAATTTTTGAAAAAATTGTATGCAGAAATCCGTTTCAGGCTATTCTGAATCATATTCTGAAGTTTAACGCATTTTTTAATGTATGTATGTATATATGTATGTATGTATGTATATATGTATGTGTCATTCCAGACGATAACTGTCCGTAGAAACTTAACGCTAGAAAACTTCAAACCAATTTTAAAATGTTGAGGACAAAAAACGAAATTTCAAGTTCGTTTGCCTGCATGATCGGATTACATACATCTTCGGGTTGAAATTTTCAAAAATGTAGTCAAAAATTTCAACATAGCCTTATTTGCGATTTGTTGAGCGAAATACTTTTTTCAGCATACTAACATGCGGTATATTCGGAATCAGCGTAAAATTTCCTATAAGAATATGTATCAAGTTTCCGAAAATTTCAAAGTTGAAAAATCAGCCTAAAATTGAAATAATGCCGTTCGCTAGTTGTAAAAATCGGTAATATTTGCATGAAACAATGTCCAAATTCAGATTGAACTACTCTTATGGAAGTACCCCTGTATAACCAATCCTAGAACCATGCTGTTTAAAACGTAGGTAGTAGGTGCTTGTTTAAAAAAAAAAATGTAATCACAACTGATGAGTTTACTCTGTGAAATATTCCGTCCTCCGATTCTCTCGGTCGCTCTCTTTAATATTTTACGCTCAACTGTTTTAGGACTTGATGTAGCTTTAATACTGACTGTGGCTTAGAAAATATCAGCCATGAAATTATGAAGAAGTTCTATTTATGTACGTACTAGCACGCAGACCCAAGGCCTCGCTCCGCTCGGCCGTCAGTAACGTTAATCTCAAGCTCCATCGAAATCTATGAATATTTACCTACATTATTTGTCTTTAGATCTACAAGATTATTTTAATAATAATAAAGTATGAGTATCTCCTAATTATTTTTAATAATTTGATTCCATGTTTGTCTATCAAAATCATAAACTAAAATTTCTCTACACAATCAATAGCGGCTGAAATGTCGAAGCTTTCTTCAAAAATTCGCTCATGGGGTCATGCTGCATGACTGGACTTTTTTTTTGTCGATTTTTTAGCAAACGTTAATCATATTTAAGTACATGTTTCAGCATAATTTTGTATATACATTTTTGAATGTTTTATATCTAATGAACTTCGAGCTTTGAACTTTGAGCAATATTCAGCTAAATAATATAAAAAACTATTTTTAGCCATTTTTAGTGATTTTTCCAGTAGATTTTTTGAAAATTTGACCAATTTAATGGGCTTAAAAAGTGCTGGCCAACGAACTCATTTTCGTTTGGAAAGCTTGACTTTTTGGCGCTAGAAGGGAATTTTAATCTCAATCCTAAGGAGAGTTATCGTCTGGTATTGGAGTTATCGTCTACTCGTGACATATTGTGAAGTCGATCGTATTGTCGCACACTATTGTTTCTAACAAGAACCGTCTCACATAATCATGATAATGTATCAGTTTTTGTTCTTCCCTTAATTATTATTTCAAATTTCATCTGATAAAGAAACAACTTGAGTTGCAGGTAAAATATGAATGATCTCCAGTACCAATCCATATTCCTTTCCATCACATCACATTACTATGCTTCGAACGGTGTTCCATGAGGTTTTAAGATTCACCATCTCTCGAGGCATTTATCAATGGTTTATTTTTTTCTCGGTTAGTCTCGAAATGTCACGAAATTTCGTGATTGGGCGATCCTAGCGAGCGGGCAATGCCTTCCCTTTACAGGTCCCCAGCAGCTTGCTCGGAATGAGCAAACAGTAATGTTAACATCCGCGGAAGTCCGTCAAACCCACATTGTATTCAGATCAGCGGTTCCTCGAACCCCCTCCATCTCCACCCGGACTTTTCGAGTGCTCTTTCCAGAGAACTAAACACTTAGCGAACCCCCAGGCCATTGTGTCGCTACTGGCCGTAAAATGTAAATGAATTGCCATCAAGTGGAGTCGGTAGAGCTTCCCAAAAAAACTGTTAACCTGCCTATTTATATTTCAAGATTTAATGTATTCGAATGGGAAAACCTCAAAACCTTTATGTGATAGAGGTGTTGTCGGCCGTGATGTTGTTCATAGTTGTATACAGTCAAGATTCGGCCCAAGGATAAACAAATAATTACAAAATCTTTGTAATCATTGTACTGACGTTTCGGTCACCATTCTGTGACCATAATCAGATAGGTTGAAAGCTTTGCCCTCAAAGCGGACAGTGTCGAAAACAGGAGGTTTTATAAACCTCATAAAATCGCTAGAGCCAACATGCCAGGCTAGAGCCAAAACTATTTCAGTTGGGGAAATAGCATTGAGAAACAATATTTTGGTTAGCAATTTTAAAGGGCCAAAAATAAGGCACATACATAATAATAAAATAATAATATAATAATAGTTTTTATTGTTGTTATACAAAATGTACATAACAATCGTCAAGTTAATCGTCAAATTAATTTTACATAAATATCGTCATAAGGATTCAAAACTATATATTAAAATACAATATTATACAGGGTGATTCCCTCGCAGATGCAAAAAAAAAAAACATTTGGGTGAAACTACATCAAAAATGGAGTAAAAAGCCGCCAACCGCATATTTTTATCTCAATCCTTACTCGAAATATGATTTTTTAAAGGTTTTTTCAGGAAAACCGTGTTTTTTTCCTTTTAAACTCAACTTTCTTCACTTTACTTCATTTAATTTTAATTTTTGACCACATTTTCGGAATCAGCACTAAATTTACTATAAGAATAGTGTACTTGGGTTTTTGAAAACTACCATCCAAAGGCCCTCACATCAGCTCAAACATTGACGATTTTGAAAAAATAATATTTCTGAAAATCTTTAAAACTTTACTACTCTTTTAAAAAGAATCCTGGAAACTGTCAAATCTCATGAAAACTGCTTCATCTAATATGCTTTCCAACGGTATTATCAATTTTACTTTTATTTTGTTATTTAGGGGAGAAAATAATATTTTAATGTTAAAAAATGTGGGTTTTTCAATGAAATTGTTGGTTTTCTCGAAAGATGACCCTCCATGAACCAACGAGTATGGGGTCGTTTTCTATGTATTTTTTCTCGCTGGATCGAATGGAAACTCTTGCAGATCTCTCAACTACGTTATAATCGAGTTTTACACTTTAATTAACTAGTTTTACCCCATAACACACATACATTTAATCGTAACAAATAAACTAAACATTTGCGATTTTAAGTGTAAAACTCGGTTATAACGGAGTTGGAGAGATCTAAAAATGTTACCACTCGATACAGCGTGAAAAAATACATAGAAACCGACCCCATACTCGTAGGTTCATAGAGGGTCATCTTTCGAGAAAACCAACGATTTCATTGAAAAACCCACATTTCTTAACATTAAAACATCATTTTCTCCACTAAATAACAAAATAAAAGTAAACTTGAATATACCGTTGGAAAGAGTATTAGACGAAGCAACTTTCATGAGATTTGCCAGTTTCTAGGATTCTTTTTAAAAAAGTAGTAAAGTTTTAAGAAATATTATCTTTTCAAAATCGTCAATGTTTGAGCTGATGTGAGGGCCTTTGGATGGTACTTTTCAAAAACCCAAGTACACTATTCTTATAGCAAATTTAGTGCTGATTCCGAAAATGTGGTCAAAAATTAAAATTAAATGAAATAAAGTGAAGAAAGTTGAGTTTAAAAGGAAAAATACACGGTTTTCCTGAAAAAACCGTTAAAAAATCATATCTCGAGAACGGATTGAGATAAAAATATGCAGTTGGCGGGATTTTACTCCATTTTTGATGTAGTTTTACCCAAATTTTTTTTTGCATTTGCGAGGGAATCACCCTGTATATTAAAAAACTATATATTATACCTATATATATTAAAAACGTAGTGTGAAATATTCTTGTTTGCTGTACAAGGGATTAGCGATAAGTTTCGTCTTCACGATCTTGGTAAAACTTCTCAAACACTCTAGACGAATCGCAGCTGGAATGTAGTTGTAGTAAGCTAGTAAGTAATCCTTTGGTACACGAACTGATTTTTGGGATCTGGTCAGTCTAAATCGAGGAATCTGCACAATCCGTTTGTTGACGGGTCTCGTAGTCATGTATGTCACCTCTTTTGGCAATAGAGCTGGAGTTCTTGTGTATGCTGTTCAGAACTGTCAGTATATAGAGGCCATGAACTGTGAGGATGCCAAGTTCTCTAAACAAAGGTCTTGCGTGTACCTTGTAATCCACTCCGGCAATAATCCTCACAGCTCTTTTTTTGTAGCAGAAATAAACGCCCTGCTCCAGGAGAGGCCCCCCACAATGTTATGCCATAATAACATAAAACATAAGACAAAAACCAATAGCTAAAGCAAATAGGAAAAAATATATAAAAACTAATGATTATTATCTAATGAGTAAGTAATGGATGCGAAATGTTAAACATTAGTTTTTTTTTCCACTTTGTTTTAGCAATTGGTTTTGTCTGATGCATCTTATTTTTGGCCCTTTAAAATTGCTAACCAAAAATTGTTTCTCAATACTATTTCCCCAAATGAAATTGTTTTGGCTCTAGTCTGGCGTGTTAGCTCTAGCGATTTTATGAGGTTTATAAAACCTCCTGTTTTTTTTTTTTTTTTTTTTTTTTTCCACTGTCTTCTTTGAGGGCAAAGCTTTTAACCTATCTGATTATGGTCACAGAATGGAGGCCGAAACGTCATTACAATGATTACAAAGATTTTGTAATTATTTCGTTCTCCTTGGGCAGAATCCCGACTATATACAACTATGCTCAAAACCTTTAGTTAAGCTTGAGACATACTCTTAGGTTATTTTGACAAATCATCAAACTGCCATCTTTACGATTCACTAGAAGATCCAAATCATTTGGATGAGCATCAAAAGTAGAATAAGAATCAATGATCAAATACGAAAATTCGCTAAAATCAATTTTGTTTTTCATTCTTTCAATATTTATTTTTTATTTTTTTATTTTTTTACTAAGGTTTAAGCCGCACCTTAACCAGAAGGGTCATTAACGCATTGAACAAGGTGTCTACAGGGTCACAGGAAGTGGCACGATTCTAAGGGGAGCCATGTTGCCATCCGTGACTAAAACGGAGCGCCATCATGGACTCCAATGGCAACTCGGAGGGGGAAAAGTGAGGGGTACAGTTATGACCGCTGTTTATCCTCCAAAGTGGATTAAAAAAAAAACCCAAAAATAAAATAATACAACTAAGACTGGATGTAAAATAGGATAATAACTATATACATGCTACTATAATAATATACAATCAGCAAAATGAAATAAAACTACGACTAGATGTATATAACTATTAGATATCACAGTTCGTAGTAGAGCTCAGCGGCTCACAGGTACAACAACAGGGATCGGACCTTGTCTGGTCCGGATAAAACGTCAATCCACTGAGGGGGCTGATGCTGGACTCGGAGGTCCACAAGGGCTGGGCAGTCTTCCAGAAAGTGGCGGATGGACAGATCACCCACACACAATATCTCGAGCTTCTGCACTAAGCAGGTGTCTGTGAATAAGATGGGTATGGCCAGTGGCAACACGGTTGACCACTATCCGATCCCTCCTTGAAAGTAGGGATTAGGGAAAGAGAGGGCTCATCGGGCTCAAGTCCTGAAGGACACCATGCAGACCAGTGACCTCACCCTGCCATCGCACATCCCAGATGGAATTGGCTTTGTGTTGCATGTAGAAGATTTGATCCTCTATGACTATGTGAATAGGCAACATATCAATGGAGTTATCACCAATGATTCTTATAAGGAATTTAGGTGCCCCCCCAGAGGTGCAATGGGGGCCTAAATCCTCATAAATCAGGTAGAGGAGAGTAACAGGCATCCCGTCAGAGAGATACCACCCCTACTAATAGCTTTTAATGAGCCATGTTCGGGGAAGGTTGATTTTCCAGTCACCTGGAATTCCATCCAACGCAAAACCAGCTGCCAAAAATGATCGAGAACAGCCCGCAGCGCCCATTGATTCATCAACGGGACGCCGACAGCGCTATCTCTGGTGATCTGACGGGAGCTTGATGGACCTCTCAGGAGGTAACTCTGTTACACTCCTCCCCTTAAAGACATCCTTGATTGAAGATCAACTGGGTGGAATAGTTAATAGCTGAGAACTAATGCTCATTCAATCATAAATATCTGCATTGGCGTTTTGAGGATGGGGGAATAGAAATTAAAACAGGATTGTCAATGAAGCTTCATAAGAAGTATCTTCATTGAACAATCGGGACAAAACGGATGCTCAACAGTTTTCAAAAATTTCAAAGTTGAAAAATCAGTCAAAAATCGAAATAATGCCGTTCGCTGGTTGTAAAAATCGGTAATATTCTTCAAAAATTCGCTCATGGGGTCATGCTGCATGACTGGACTTTTTTTTTACCCATTCTTTGATACCGCACAAAAAAAACACTAATAGAAACTGATTTCTTCAGAGGAGAGATCTCACAGGGGAAAACACATGCGGACAACTGAACTTCTTAACGTTAAGGGACTCTGTCCGATCCAATAGAACAGTTCTGTGAACCCACAGACATCGCTTCCGAGAAGTCTGCAGGTTAAGGGGGACGCCCGACTACCATCTGCTAGATTTGAACTCTCGCAGATATCTCTGGTCGATTTTCACATCTTTCATCATTTTTTAACGCCCACTAACGCACAGATCTTTCCCACAGATATCGTTTAAAAACGCGATATCTGTCGCAGATATCTGCTCGTGTATGGCTACCTATTGATTACTTTATTTACTTCATTGATTAATTAGTACCTACCTATTGATTCGTTTAATAATATAGACAGGTGTCCTGCGTAGAAAAGCATTACAATACAGAAATAATAAACCTCTTTGTAATAATTTGCAGCATTTTCTTCTTCATGAACATTCATTATTGTTTTATAACGAAAGGTATTTCACCGGTGTAATTTATGTACGTATACATTTATTTATTCCTGCTCTATCATCAAACTCATGATTGAGTGGCGAAAGTACCACCTTCTGGAAACCCTTTGGAAATATTTCTACAATTACACCGTACGCCGCGCGAGAATAATAACGTAATCCTCGCTAAGTGCGAAATAAAAGGCCTCAGCAGGGCTAAGAACATTTTTCACGGTTATCTCCTTCCAAACCGAAGGTAAAAAGCCTTTGCCGACTCCTACAGAGGGTTTTCATGAGCCCCCTTCTCGAATTATTATCGATTTCATCACATCTAAAGGTCGTTACATCAACTAGCCAATATTTATAAATAAGCACCCATAAACTCGGACGCTTCGAGTGTACCTTGAAGACCTGTGGTTAGTTTATCATCTTCATTTCAAAACACCCCCTTGAGTGCCCTCGTAGCCTCAACTCTTCCTTGGACTCTACGATATTCAATCCTGGGAAACTCCTAATATCATACTTCAGTAATTCCCAACTTGGGGTACGTGTACCCCTTAGGGCTACGAGGTGACCTAGTGAGGGTACGCGAAAAATAATCTGTAATGGCGGATATAATTAAAAATTCCTCGTTTACGTATCATGAATATGTACCTAGGTCATTGAAAACTTTTACATGATCTTAAAAATTCCATAGCGGAAAACAGTAAATCAAGAAGTAGAGTGAACCGTCATAATTGGTCAATTAAGAAACGAAAAAGTTATACTCAATGTAATGGCGCTCTGTCAGAAGAAATCTCGCCAAGGAGGTGGGCAGTATAAATCTCGCCAAGGAGGTGGGCAGTATAAATCTATCCAAGGAGGTGGGCAGCATAAATATCACCAATGGGGTGGGCAGTATAAATTGGATTATCATTAAACAGTATTATTGGATTGGCGTCAGAGCACAATGGTCGGCTTGCAGGCTGCAAGTCAAACGACTAAAGAGTGAAAAGATGGAACATGATGGAATTTACGTTTGCGCATGGCAGAATTAAGTATTGATTTGGCAACAATGAAACTGATAGGAGATCATCTACAACTTTACCCACGCATATCTCTCTGACAATATCATCGAAATCGGTTGAAAACTGTGAAAATTAAGGTCGTTACAAGACATTCACCTTGGCGCATGTGCAGTAGCTATTAATGATACAATCATGTTGTTCATATGAGGTAATCAAATCGTCTTCCCCTAACTATCATCCAAATTTGAGCGAGATCGGAAAACTGGGGCTTGGAAAAATTAAGCTTGGAAGAATTTCCGTTTGTGCATGCGCAGAATGGAGTATACATTTGGCAAGAATGAAATTGATAGGGCATCATCTAAAACCAAGCCCGCGCGTTCCCTGACAATTTCTTCAAAATCGGATGAAAAGGTCGTTACAAGGACTTCACATAGGCGCATGCGCAGTAGCTATTCTGTATAATAAATCTGCACAACGAGAATGATGAGAATTGAGAATGATTATAAAGATCAAAGAGCTCGCCCAATTCGGCTCTACAGAACCCTAACAGATTGGTACTCAAATTCAAGCTCCGGATCTCCTGATTAATTTGTAAAAACCTTAGTTTTCTAAAATTTCGAACCATATTCGTTTATATTGCAAAAGTGTGTAAAAAAGCGTGATGAGATTAAAAACGCTGCAAATTATTTCACAAAGGTTTATTATTTTTTCAATTAAATATGATCATAGTTTTAGTTGGCTAGCGTACGTCATAAGGCCCGTCCAAACTCCTCGGCGTGTCCTATTTCGAGTTGCCACAACCTATACTTCTATAATTATATACGCATGTTTATATTTCTCGATTTGAGCTCCTATCTATTCAAATAGTTATTGCCTTAATAATATCATTATCTAAGTACGTACGCAAAGTCGAGAGGATATGTTATTAAATATGCGTAGGAAAAGCTTTGGTATTAACACACAAATATAGCCTTGAAAAAACATATATTCATGCCTCGAAGGAACGCCGGCGCCGTATCCACCACAAGGTGCCGCGGCGCCGGCGCCTCCTCTCACTCTACCCCCCCCCCTCACCCCCCCTCGCCGCCCACCGTGACCCCCTGCCAAGCGTGCCAGGCGTGCGTGCGTGCGTAAGTCTTAGCCCCGGTGCACACGAGCGTCAAAATGACGCGTGACGCCGCGTCATTTTCAATCGGATAACTAGAGATACACAGCGGAGCATGGTGCGGTGCACACGGGACGCCGATACCTGCGTTGACGCGGATAGGTATCGAAGTTGACGCAGGTTTCTGTGGGACGCGCGTCACGGGCGATAGGTATCTTGCCGCCCGATACCCCTAGCAGTACTCAGCAGTCAATCGTCCGGTGCACACGTGCAGCTGCGTCACTTCGCGTCAACCATCATTTTGAAGATTTCGGCCCACGATTTTTTGAAAAACTTCAATTTTCTGCACATTGATTCATTGTCAAAGGATACGAGAAAGCTACGTGCTATGCCCAACATGCCGTTTTTAGCGAATCTTCGCAGAAAATTGCTACTGCAATTATAAAATAACAATTTTCGAAAACATTCTTCATTGAAATCCGAGTCCTAGCTCCGAGGTCCTTCCAACTTTTCGTCCAACCCCAACCAAAATCCATATTCATATCAATTTCATATACGTATACATATGGGCATGTATGTGGGAGTATGGGGATGTTATTTAGAAAAAGTTCCAGTCATGCAGTATGATCGAATGAGCGAATTTTCTTAAATTACATGTCTTATTATATTATGCTAAATTGTATCGAAATTTCAGCAATTGATTATATATATATATACCTATATATATATATATATATATATATATATATATATATATATGTATATATATATATATATATATATATATATATATATATATATATACATCATTCCAGACGATAACTCTCCTTAGGATTGAGATAAAAATACCGTTCTTGGGCCAACAAATCAAGCATTCCAAACGAAAGGATGAGTTTGTTGGTCAACTACGTATTTTTTAGCCCATTAAATTGGCAAATTTCGAAAAATGTACTAAAAAAATCACTAAAAATGGCTAAAAACAGACAAAAAGCGTTACATTTATAAGTTTTAGCACAATTTTAGTCAAAACTAAACTATAAACGATTAACTAGGACATTTAATAAGTTTTGCTCAAAATTATGCTGAAAAACGTAGGTACTTTAATTTCAATAATATTCGCTTCTTCAGTACTTCCGATTTCTGCCCTCTTCTTTGCGAAATACGTACTTGTGCACCAAATACGAAAAAACCACTTTCTTCTTCAATATCTGGGTACAGATCCATCCTCGTAGTTGGCGAGCGAGTGACTGACACGTCATGACGCGGCGTCCTGCGTCCTTTTGCCGCTCGTGTGCATTGAAACTCAGATAGGACGCAGATAGCGATTCCAAGAAATGACGCGGCGTCACGCGTCATTTTGACGCTCGTGTGCACCGAGCCTAACAAAGCCTTGAAATGACACTTTTTCGCCCGTTTTTGGCCCATAGCATCTATGCGAGTAAAGCGATCGGGATGGTTAAACGTTAGGACCAACTAGACCCCAAATGGAGTCTATGGGCGAAAGGACGGGTTTTTTAAGTCAATTCTTAGGCCTTTTATGGCCCGGACGGCGGACGGCGAACGGCGGACGGCGGACGGACATTTCAAATTTGGATTCTACGCACCTTGAAACGTAAAGTGACAAAGTTTGAGGGGGGGTTATAAAAATTTTTTGCTATACGATCACATAGGCTTATTATTGGAAATAATAAACCAAAAAACAAAGGTGGGGCCCTTCGTTTGAATAGAGGGGTTTTTGCGACCTTCTCAGCCCGCGTCGTACTTCCAAGGTGTGGTTCCTGTCTTTGCCGCCTGCACTCCTGCCGCCACCTTCAGCCCGTCAGGCCGCAATGGGTCCTCTGTCAGAATAAATATCGCCAAGGAGGTGGGCAGTATAAATCTGTCAAGGCCGAAATTGGCGGCCTGTCAGGCCGAAATGGGCGGCTCGTCATGATTGAAATGGGCGCTCTGTCAGAGCACAATGGTCGGCATGCAGGCAGCAATGGCGGAACTATGATAATTTCCTTTCCCGAACTGTTCCCAATTTAATTTCCGATCTGAACTCCCGCAAGCGCAGTGAAAGTGATACATTTAATATCAAAATTACTGATTAATTCCTTATCATGTTACCACTGTTTTGTACACTAGCGCCGTCAGAGTCCTGTGGACCGGGTGGGCAAGATATCGCCATTCTGTACTTGTGTTCCGTTGAGTCTGTTTGCACTCCCACCTTTACCGCACTTTATTTTATTATTCAATAAAACGTTATTGAATTTTGAATCCCGTGAAACCTAAAGTGTTTTTCTTTCGATTCCGTACACCGTATACACCGTAGCCCGCTCATTCCCTGAAAATTTCATCCAAATCGGATGGAAACAATGGAAATTAAGGTCGTTACAAGGATTTCTCATTGGCGCATGCGCAGTAGCTATTAATGATACAATCATGTTAAAATTGATGAAAGATGCTAAAATCGTAATTTCCCAACTATATTCCAAATTTGAGCAGATCGGACGACCATGGCGGGAGAAAATGATGCTTGGTAGAATTTACGCTTCCGCATGCGTAGAGTGAAGCATTGCGTCAGGAACGATGAAACTTGTAGGACACTGTCTATACCATAGAACGTCCATGCCCTGAAAATTGCATGCAAATCGGATGAAAACTGTGGAAAATAAGCTTGTTACAAGGATTTGCGCACATACGGCAGACAGACAGACACACAGACACGGAACCAAAGTAGTTCAGATAGTCTAAATCTAGTTCAGAGTCTAGTAGTTCAGAGTCTACAACGTAAAATGCGAGTCAAATTTTGATTTTGGAGACCAAAAATTTTTTTTGTCTCGAACGTGAAAACAATTCTTCCGCTACCTATAGGTTGACTCGGAAGCCATAACATCAATATGCACCAACCTACCAAATGAGCAACTACAAATAACATAATAACAAACAGTCCCTGTGCTGGACATCACAGGTGTCCTGCTGTTTCTAATTGTAGAATCCTGAAGAGGCCATCTGGCGAAAGCGCTTGATGACTGAAGAATTAATGAAATAAAGCAGTAAAAAGTTCCAGTCATGCAGCATGATCGTATGAGCGAATTTTCATAAACTATCTATCGTACTATAGTATGTTAAATTGCATTGAAATTGGAGCAATTTTAGTTGACAGAAATGGTTAAAAACCAATTTTATGGCAAAAAACTTATTCTAAATAAAATTCCACTGATTCAAAAGGGATTTTTGATTTTTAATTTTTTTGCAGTTTTTATAGATATTTTAGCAAATTTTAATGACATTTAAGTACGTTTTTCATCATAATTTTGAGCAACAAATTTTTAATGTCCTAGTTAATGGTTGAAAATTTAGTTTTGACTATAATTCTGCAACAAAAAAACAAATTTAACGATTTTTAGCCGTTTTTAGTGATTTTTTTGGTACATTTTTCAAAATTTGACCAATTTAATGTGCTCAAAAATTGTTGTCCAACGAACTCATCCTTTCTTTTGAAATGCTTGATTTTTTGGCGAAAGAACGAAGTTTTTATTTCAATTCTATCGAGAGTTATCGTCTGGAATGACACATACATACATGTGTACATACATATACAAGGTAATTCCCTCGCAGATGCAAAAAAAAAATTTTGGGTGAAACTGCATCAAAAATGGAGTAAAATGCCTCCAACAGCATATTTTTATCTCAATCCGTACTCGAGATATGATTTTTTAAAGGTTTTTTCAGGAAAACCGTGTTTTTTCCCTCTTAATCTCGAATTTCTCCACTTTACTTCATTCAATTTTAACTTTTAACCACATTTTCGAAATTAGCATTAAATTTACTATAATAATAGTGTACATGAGTTCTTAAAAAGTACCATCCAAAGGCCCTCACATCAGCTCAAACATTGACGATTTTGAAAAAATAATATTTCTGAAAATCTTTAAAACTTTACTACTCTTCCAAAACGAATCCTGGAAACTGGCAAATCTCATGAAAACTGCTTCGTCTAATACTCTTTCCAACGATATAATCAAGTTTACTTTTATTTTGTTATTTAGTGGAGAAAATTAGGTTTTAATGTTTAAAAAAAAGTCCAGTCATGCAGCATGACCCCATGAGCGAATTTTTGAAGATGTTTCATGCAAATATTACCGATTTTTACAACTAGCGAACGGCATTATTTCGATTTTTGACTGATTTTTCAACTTCGAAATTTTTGAAAACTTGATACATATTCTTATAGGAAATTTTACGCTGATTCCGAATATACCACATGTTAGTATGCTGAAAAAATTATTTCGCACAACAAATCGCAAAAAACAGGCTATTTTGAAATTTTTGAAAATTTCGACCCGAAGATGTAATCCGATCTTGCTGGCCAACGAACTTGAACTTTCGTTTTGTGTCCTGAACATTTTAAAATTTGTTTGAAGTTTCTAGCACAATTCTACGGACAGTTATCGTCTGGAATGACACATACATATATACATACATACATTAAAAAAATGCGTTAAACTTCAGAATATGATTCAGAATAGCCTGAAACGGATTTCTGCATAAATTTTTTTCAAAAATTCACATTCTACAAATTTTGAGGCGAGAGCAATAGCTTAATTTTCTTCAAAAATTCGCTAAAACGAAAAAATTATACTGAATGAAATGGCGCTCTGTCAGAATGAATCTCGCCAAGTAGGTGGGCAGTATAAATCTGCCAAGGAGGTGGGCAGCATGAATCTCGCCAAGGAGGTGGGCAGTATAAATCTGCCAAGGAGGTGGGCAGCATGAATCTCGCCAAGGAGGTGGGCAGTATAAATCTGCCAAGGAGGTGGGCAGTATAAATCTGCCAAGGAGGTGGACCGTATGAATCTCGCCTAGGAGGTGGGCAGCATAAATATCACCAATGGGGTGGGCAGTATAAATTGGATTATCATTTAACAGTATTATTGGATTGGCGTCAGAGCGCAATGGTCGGCCTGTCAGGCCGAAACTGGCCGCCCGTCAGGCCGCAACGGGCGCTCTGTCAGAGCACAATGGTCGGCTTGCAGGCTGCAAGTCAAACGACTAAAGAAGATGGAACATGATGAAATTTACGTTTGCACATGGCAGAATTAAGTATTGATTTGGCAACAATGAAACTGATAGGAGATCATCTACAACTTTACCCACGCATATCTCTCTGACAATATCATCGAAATCGGTTGAAAACTGTGAAAATTAAGGTCATTACAAGAAATTTACAGTGACGCATGCGTGAATGCTATTAATGATACAATCATGTTGTTCATATGAGGTAATCAAATCGTCTTCCCCTAACTATCATCCAAATTTGAGCGAGATCGGAAAACTGGGGCTTGGAAAAATTAAGCTTGGAAGAATTTCCGTTTGTGCATGCGCAGAATAAAGTATACATTTTGCAAGAATGAAATTGATAGGGCATCATCTAAAACCAAGCCCGCGCGTTCCCTGACAATTTCTTCAAAATCGGATGAAAAGGTCGTTACAAGGACTTCACATAGGCGCATGCGCAGTAGCTATTCTGTATAATAAAACTGCACAACGAGGATTATGAGAATGATTATGAGGATCATAAGCTCCCCATTTCGGCTCTACAGAACCCTAACAGATTGGTACTCAAATTCAAGCTCCGGATCTCCTGATTAATTTGTAAAAACCTTAGTTTTCTAAAATTTCGAACCATATTCGTTTATATTGCAAAAGTGTGTCAAAAAACGTGATGAGATTAAAAAAACAAAGGTGGGGCCCTTCGTTTGAGTTGAGGGATTTTTGCGACCTTCTCAGCCCGCATCCTACTTCCAAGGTGCGGTTCCTGTCTTTGCCTGCGCTCCCGCCGTCACCTCCAGCCCGTCAGGCCGCAATGGACGCTCTGACAGTATAAATCTCGCCAAGGAGGTAGGCAGTATAAATCTTGCCAAGGAGGTGGGCAGTATAAATCTGTTAAGGCCGAAATTGGCGGCCTGTCAGGCCGAAATGGGCCCAAAACGGGATTGAAATGGGCGCTCTGTCAGAGCACAATGGTCGGCATGCAGGCAGCAATGGCGGAACTATGATAATTTCCTTTCCCGAACTGTTCCCAATTTAATTTCCGATCTGAACTCCCGCAAGTGCAGTGAGAGTGATACATTTAATATCAAAATTACTGAGTAATTCCTTATCATGTTACCACTGTTTTGTACACTAGCGCCGTCAGAGTCCTGTGGACCGGGTGGGCAAGATATCGCCATTCTGTACTTGTGTTCCGTTGAGTCTGTTTGCACTCCCACCTTTACCGCACTTTATTTTATTATTCAATAAAACGTTATTGAATTTTGAATCCCGTGAAACCTAAAGTGTTTTTCTTTCGATTCCGTACACCGTATACACCGTAGCCCGCTCATTCCCTGAAAATTTCATCCAAATCGGATGGAAACAATGGAAATTAAGGTCGTTACAAGGATTTCTCATTGGCGCATGCGCAGTAGCTATTAATGATACAATCATGTTAAAATTGATAAGAGATGCTAAAATCGTAATTTGCCAACTATATTCCAAATTTGAGCGAGATCGGACGACCATGGCGTGAGAAAATGATGCTTGCTAGAATTTACGCTTCCGCATGCGTAGAGTGAAGCATTGCGTCCATGGGTCTACACCGTAGCCCGTCCATGCCCTGAAAATGTCATCCAAATCGGAGTAAAACTATGGAAAATAAGCTTGTTACAAGGATTTGCGGACACAACACAGACACGGAACCAAAGTTTTTCAGAATGGTCTAAAACGTAAAATGCGAGTGGAAATTTTGATTTTGGAAACCAAAAAATTTTTTTCAAATGACATGAATAACATGAATATGTACCAAACCACCTATTGAGCAACTATAAATATCATAATAACAAACAGTCCCTGTGCTGGACATCACAGGTGTAACCCTTCTCTTTCTAATTGTAGAATCCTGAAGAGGCCATCTGGCGAAAGCGCTTGATGACTGAAGAATTAATGAAATAAAGCAGTAAAAAGTTCCATCTATCGTACTATAGTATATACTATAGTATGTACTATATACTATAGTATGTTAAATTGCATTGAAATTGGAGCAATTTTAGTTGACAGAAATGGTTAAGAACCAATTTTATGGCAAAAAACTTATTCTAAATAAAATTCCACTGATTCAAAAGGGATTTTTGATTTTTAATTTTTTTGCAGTTTTTATAGATATTTTAGCAAATTTTAATGACATTTAAGTACGTTTTTCATCATCATTTTGAGCAAAAAGTTTTAATGTCCTAGTTAATGGTTGAAAATTTAGTTTTGACTATAATTCTGCAAAAAAAAAAGAAATTTAACAATTTTTGGCCTTTTTTAGTGATTTTTGGGTCCATTTTTCGAAATGTGACCAATTTAATGTGCTCAAAAAGTGTTATCCAACGAACTCATCCTTTCTTTTGAAATGCTTGATTTTTTGGCGAAAGAACGAAGTTTTTATCTCAATTCTATCGAGAGTTATCGTCTGGAATGACACATGCATATATATGTACATATATACAGGGTGATTCCCTCGCAGATGCAAAAAAAAATTTGGGTGAAACTACATCAAAAATGGAGTAAAATGCCGCCAACTGCATATTTTTATCTCAATCCGTTCTCGAGATATGATTTTTTAAAGGTTTTTTCAGGAAAACCGTGTTTTAGCGAATTTTTGAAGAAAATTAAGCTATTGCTCTCGCCTCAAAATTTGTAGAATGTGAATTTTTGAAAAAATTTTATGCAGAAATCCGTTTCAGGCTATTCTGAATCATATTCTGAAGTTTAACGCATTTTTTTATGTATGTATGTATATATGTATGTATATATGTATGTATGTATATATGTATGTATGTATGTGTCATTCCAGACGATAACTGTCCGTAGAATTGTGCTAGAAACTTCAAACAAATTTTAAAATGTTAAGGACACAAAACGAAAGTTCAAGTTCGTTGGCCAGCATGATCGGATTACATCTTCCGGTTGAAATTTTCAAAAATGTAGTCAAAAATTTCAAAATAGCCTGTTTTTTGCGATTTGTTGTGCGAAATAATTTTTTCAGCATACTAACATGTGGTATATTCGGAATCAGCGTAAAATTTCCTATAAGAATATGTATCAAGTTTTTAAAAATTTCAAAGTTGAAAAATCAGTCAAAAATCGAAATAATGCCGTTCGCTAGTTGTAAAAATCGGTAATATTTGCATGAAACATTGTCCAAATTCAGATTGAACTACTCTTATGGAAGTATCCCTGTATAACCAATCCTAGAACCATGCTGTTTAAAACGTAGGTAGTAGGTGCTTTAAAAAAAAAAAAAATAAATAAATAAATGTAATCACAACTGATGAGTTTACTCTGTGCATGTGTTAATAATTTGATTCCATGTTTGTCTATCAAAATCATAAACTAAAATTTCTCAACACGATCAATAGCGACTGAAATATCGAAGATTTCTTCAAAAATTCGCTCATGGGGTCATGCTGCATGACTGGACTTTTATTTCATTACAAATTAGTCCACCAATTTTTGTTCCAGGAATATACCCGAATTTACATTTTGTTCGTGTCCGAAAATAAGTGCTCAACCTTGCAAGTAGTTGTTTTTACCATAAAAGTAAGATTAAGCGTGCGCTTCCTGTTTCCCCAGCGCCGCCTCCCTCTTCTGTTTGTAATTTTTCCCTAATTTTTTGAATTTGTTGGTTGATGAAATATTCCGGGTAATTGTTTTTGAGTAAGTCCGATCGAATTTTGTTTATCTCTTCCTCAAGGTATTCCTCATCACAAATTTTTAATGCCCTGAATGCCGATGAATCAACTACTGATTTTTTTGGGATTTTTTTAGGAGCTGAAATTTAGATAGTTGTTAGTGTTTGTCGGTTTTCTGTATACACTTCTACCTATTCTTCCATCACTGCAACGACTCAATTTTATATCTAGGAAGGCAATTTGTCCAATTGTCTAACTTCTAATAATTACCTGCTTAGCTCAGCTTCATGAAATGGGTAAGCGTAACAGCCCATCAACGCCATTATTATAGAGTTCCTAAACGATAAGTCAATTGGGATAAGGTGCTTGGGGATATTATCATCTGGGGCGAGCCACAGCGTATAATAACCTGATAAAGTCAAGAATGTCGAATTAGTGTTTTATCTCAAAGTGAGGCTACTTATCTTCAAGAACGCTGAACCACCAAGGGGATTTTCCCGCCTATCCCGTATGTTCAGTTTCCAGCATTTCCACGTTTCCTAGTTCTTTTCTTATTAACAAAAGGTCTGCAATGTCATCTGCAATGGCAGATTTTGAAACTTTATGAACATGAAAATGAATATAACTTCATGAATCATGAGTACCCACAAGAAATTAATGTCACTGTTATCGGTGTGTGAGGTTACTTTGCGATAGGGAGGAAGAGATGAGATAGGTTGGTTCGGGATGAAGCGTCTTACGTTTAGGTGAAATAAATTTGTCTTATTGGAGATTAGGCGCCTCATCTCCCCGCACATGTACATTAGTGTTTTCAGTTCACGAAAAGGCACCTCATCTCTATTTCCCTACCGTTTTAGGAACTCTCTATTATTTGAATGAATGTCAAGGAAGTAGCATGATTCATGTCGCATCATTCAATTCAAGATTTGATAGGCAAAAGAATGATAAAAGGCAATAGATGGAAATGATTCATAAATTATTCATGCTAATGATAGTGAATATAATACTGAAAAGTTTTATGAGAGTTTCCACATTGTCCGGAGCTGTAACGATGCTAACGTCACGACATTGAAAATGTTTGTTCACTACCTTGAAATTAGACATAGAAAAAGTACTTTGGTACTTTGTTGGCACCTATACCTGCTCACATCTACTCACGATACATTCGTGTGGCAGAACCAACCAGTTTATCATTACCGCAATCAAATATGATGGTTGGCATGCTTTTTTTTCATGCTGCACCATGCGAACTTCTTAGTATATATATATTTATATATCTTATGCCATTGGAATTGTTGTTGAAACTCACATGTTACATGTTAACCTGTCTTGTCAACAATTTTAGGAAAAAACGCTTCACAGAAATGTTGATACAAAACGATTTCACCACGAAACGAAAGCCGGCCGAGTAATGAGTTTGTTTGCCAAAACTTGGAATTATTCACACACACACACAAAGAAAAAGTTATATATATATATAAATCAACAATTTTTCGAAGAGCCAACTTCATTGTTTTGCGTAACAACAAAACAAATCTTATCTTAGTCCATCCATCTATTCTTGTTTATTGATGAGCGGGCAACCTTTGCAAACAAAGGGTTGCCAGTCAACACAATTGTTTGAAAAACACGGATTAAGGATCAATTTGCTAAGACTGCTACAGGTCGTAGTTTATTTAATTTAATATTTTGAATAGCATATTTCAGGCATACTCACAAGAGTTTCATAATAAATGGAGAATTTATATTAGTAATGTATTGAATGTTTAACACAATACGTCACCACAATTCGTTTATAAGTTGACAGTGTGAAAGGCTGCCCCTGCCCACAGGAATACATTCCAGGGTGTGGTACTAACCTAAAAACCTACTTCAACTCTTGTGTTTTCAGGCGGGACGCTCTTGAAAAACAACTGCAAGAAAAAAAGAAAGAAAAGAAGAATTAAAATAATGTGGTATGTATGTATGTAGGTGTGGTATGTATGTAGGTGGTAATGATGTAATAACAGTGCATGAAAAGGGCTTAACCAAAACTACAAAATTTTATATATTTGTAAGCGAAATTAAATTGTTGTTTCGCCTACTCCAGTACTGAGAAGGTGGTTTATGTGATTGGTTATTAGTCTCCAGTACTTTAAAACTCCCTTTCATCTAAACCCCTGACTTAAGAAATCTTCCAAATTTAGAGGTTTAATCCCCAATTCAAATTAACTCAGCCCCTGACCTCTATGAAGGAATGTCAGGTATCTTACAAGAAAATAAAGGCAGATGTTTGACCTTTACGAAACGCATTTATTCAAAATCAATTCTGTTAATGAAATCCTATCCCTGGTACCAGGACCTCACATGGATTTATATTAACTAACCTTAGATTTTGTTGAAATGGTGAGTTGTTGACAGTGGCGGCCGGTGGTCTGCAAAAGGAGTGGGGCGCAAAAATATTTACCTATTTGACAGTCAAGAAGAGCATTGACGTTTTTCTTCCATTTGTTTTGTTTTCAGTGTGAATTAACTCTGACCTAAATAAATGATACATAAATCCCACTTGGGTCATGTCATGCTTCGGGCAACTGTTATGAAAGAATATTGCTACTAAGAAAATATCAATCAATCATTATCATTAAATATTATTGATAAATTAAATATAAATTAATTAGATAAATAAATTAAATTAAAAATACTATCATATAGGTACCTACTTACTAAGTATCTAAAAATTTTAGAATGGTCCATATTATTATTAAAAGTTCTAAAAATTATCAAGGCTTCGATTATATTGCAAAGGTGAACTACTTAGGAGAAATAATTCTGAAGGAATATTAAGGAACTCAAATTAAATTATGATGAAATGATAGAATGTGACGTCAGACGTCAATTAAAAATCGGATATTTCAAAAGGTTATAGAAATGTTGTCTAACCCCACAGCCACCACTCACGTATGTATAACCTTTTTCTTTAATGCAACATATCCAGAATGGTCAATATTCTACAAAGTTCCTCACTTATTAACTCATTTAAGGAAGTAAGCTCTTCATACTTATTTTCTAAGACCTGGAACTTCGCTGTAATGGCGGTAGCGTCAATACGTTGAACATCAAACAAGGGTAACAAAGTATTGTAGAGCCGGGTGAATGCTGTCCTACACGCTCGCCGTTTTTTGATGTTATTGGACATGATGAAGAAATATCAACTAAATAAAAATTTCAAAATCAGTACCTGACTAAACTTCTTACGTAATTCCGTCGATGAACGTATTCCTTCAGTGTGAATTCTATTCAAAGTGATCGTTTCTTATTCTTCATTCCCCACAAAGGATGCAAAAATTTTGTCCTAACTACCGACGGAAAAGGGTTATGAAGTTCTACACATAGAACAACTCACTCCAACTCGACCGACAATACAAAGGACTTTATTACAAAAGACAACTTAGGACTGAATAAAAGTAGGTACTTATAACACAACGCTGTTATACGGACTTTACTTTAGAGTGAATTCTTGGGAACAACCACATGCCCAAACGAACTTAAAGAAACATCATAAATTACCTGCAGAGACAACAAGACACTACCACCAAATATTGAACATTCTCAACAGGGAACTCTTAGCATGGAGTGACCAGAAGAAATCAGTTGGGATAATGGAATAAACCGAAACTCCTCTAGTGGAAGCCACTCCTGACGTGAATTTCATTCTACGGTCTTTAGAAAAGTGGAAACACTGTCTGGGGCAAAGCCCCGAATATCATCAGAAGCTGTTGTCTTTTAGGCGATACTGGGTAGAATGATTTTCCTTCGAAGTTCCAAAATTGTCCCGGGGATTTTCCTGCGCATGCTCATGCGTCAGAGGGGTTACATAGATTTTGTCCAGCCCTCCAAGGGATGCCACATAAATTGGGTTGCCATGGTATTGGCAACGATCCAATATGCAAGGCACCGCCCTGGGGGTGTATTTCAGTTGGATTTTCCGATTTTTGGGGAACAAATACCAGACGTCTGAGCGGCGATTGAGTGAGGACTAAAATCTGCAGTGGTGTTCGCTTTTCTGACGGCGCGTGCGGTCGGCGACCTGAACTTTTTGATGAGGTGGATTTGGGAAATTCGTTCGTTTTCTGGGGCCGTGGGACTGCTGTAGCCTGCAACTTCCCAGGCTTTGAAGGCAGACGAACCTGACAAATTTCCTCTTGATTTTCAGCCAAATTTGGTCTCATAATATTCAATATTTATGTTTATCATTAATACCTATTTATCCAAGTTATTATTCAATAATTATCTAAAAACAGATTGGCTAATGGATTGCTTGTAGGTATTCCTAATTTGATTGTATTTAAACAATCTTGAATTAATTCAAAGTTTTCAGGAAGAGCGAATTTGAAGGTTAGGAAACGATTATGTTAAAATAATCTAATGTACCTACCTATTTTGATATTTCTGTTTTAAGCTCTGAGATTGCTGTAACCAGGCGGCTGTCTACATCTTGCCTTTTAAAATCAAGGATCTCGGGCATTCCGGACCATGGCACGAATAATCATTCCCCCTATCTAATGATCATTGTGTTTAATGCTTACTTCTTCATCACGTAATGTGTTTGTTTAATTACATTTGGCACGGAGTCATGTTTTTTTCTTCACATTTTCACCTATGTTTCATTAGGTACGATCGGTTAGCAGGTAATTTAATAACTGCTACTAACTAATTGAGTAACTACTACTACTAATATGCTCAGAAACTTTGGTAGGCAACTAAGAGCTTCCCATTCAGTTTAGATGAGACGAGATCGACTACAAGACAACAAATTCGAAAGGCAAGTATTCCAAAAACTATGGGTATTCAAAAATGTGAAACTTACTATAGCAAATCAGAGTTGTGGAATTCACCCCTTACCACACCGAGAAGAACAAATAGCGGATGGGAGAGTAGTTACTGATAAAATATATTAGTAGCAAACTTGACAATTTTCAAAATGATGGCTTGCAGGAAAAACAATGGATAACTCAGCAATCGGAATTTTCAGATTATTATTATCATTTGACTATGTACATACCTAGCACATGTTGCTGTGATCGGATTGACCGGAGTGAAGTAAGCGTAACTCAACAGGTGAACTTTCGGAAAAAATGAGACTTCTTTGATTTCCTTGGCTGAGAAACAACGGCCAAGAAAACAAATTGGTGGTTAGCCGTAGAAAACACTAACTTGTCGAAAGGAATAACTCGAGTAGAACGATTGCTGAGGTGAGGAAAATTCCACGTTACATCAAGTAAGTCCCTATTCAGTGTGATCACAAAATAATGTGATCATAAATAAAATTACAAATTATGATGGGATAATATAGAATGATCTTGTAAATTAGTCACATTTTCTCGTAACGCCGGACTTCGGTTTGTTATTGCTACTCGTATATTAAATAGCTCTCCTAATTGTCCTCATTGCCAAGGAAATCACTCACGAAGAGGCGTACTGAGCTACTGAGACACATTAGAGTAGCTCACAATACGGATAAGATTGTTTCGCAAGTTTCAGAATGAAATATGGAAATACCTACTCACATTTATTAACTTTTCATTTGTATATTTGGTGAAGCATTAGTCAATTAGGTTGGAAGTGGCACGGACCAGGAATGGAGTGATAGGTGGCTTCCAGCAATCAGTGTTGGGCATAATCTCATCGTCAAATACGAATAAGATTGTAATCGCGATAATTATTCGTTGATTCTGAGTCAACTGCGATTATATTCGTGTTCGTGTAATCGTATTCGTCTGTCGGCGATTACACGAATACAACCCATAAAAATGCGTCACGGTCATCAATTTCAACAGGGCGTCCCTCTTATAATATGGGCAGCCTTGCTAATGTTACCTATCTTCAAAGGGACTCCTATTGAAATAGATTTGAGACAAATAGGCTGGGCTCCAATCGTTGAATTCGCTTTAAGGACGTCCCTCTGATAATAGGTAATATTAGCAAGGCTTCCCATATTATAGGAGGGACGCCTTATTGAGATTGATGGCCGTGACGCATTTTTATGGGTTGTATTCGTGTAATCGCCGACAGACGAATACGATTACACGAATACGAATATAATCGCAGTCGACTCAGAATCAGCGAATAATTATCGCGATTACAATCGTATATTTGTATTCGACGATAAGATTACGTCCAACACTGATCGTAAGTGCCGAGGCCGCTTCTTGCCTCTCACAAGACTGGGGTACAACTGCAAGATCATGCACGCCAAAAGCACCAAAATATGATAGAGCGGATCATGATATCAGAGGGTAGTTTACTTCACTCATTGCGTTCCTGAAGTGAGTGATAGATCGGTCAAGTCACCAGCGGGACAAGCCCTACACAGTCGAATACTGAATCGTCGGGCCCGTAAAAAAAATCCAATTTTCTATTATCCGGGCTGTTGTTACGTTTGAGGGGAAGTCGGGAAAATCTGCGCTTATTAAATTCGGAAGATGGAGCGGCATTGCCGAACATCAGCTAAGCTGAGAGCTCATAACTGCTTGTTGATCAAAAAAAACCCGCTGAAAAAGAATATCTTCCTTTTTAATCTGAATAAAATGTTAGAAAGAGGTGGGGTATTTCATCGTCCCTCAACGGGTTGCTTAAAAGAAAAACAAACACACAAACTGATGGGAGGCTTCGCACTACTTTCCTTACTTATATTAATTTTACATGGATGCTATCATGATGGATCACAACTTGGACGGATGGGGTTGTTATTCGATTGTTTGATTTTCAAGTATAGGACTCCATTAGTCCAGAAGTTTCTTCAGGTCTATAAGACAGTAAGAGACCGATGAACACCGATTGTATGACTTCCTGTATTTACTTTCCGGGCGAATAGGAAAGTGATAACTGTATTTTAACCATCCCTAAAAATTGCAACAAACTCCTGGTTTTGGTAGAATATTAAACATGAATCCAGTAAATTCAACAATTAGGTAAAACTCTTGCTCGCCTGATGTGTTGAAGTTCGAATCAATTTGAAAAGCCAGCTCAACTACTGTTTTAACGTACAAAAACTCGTTAAGTTATGCTTCATTTTAAATGTTTGCTGCGGTAAGTGGTTACTTTATTCCGACCCGCCCAAACGGTAATATAAGAAAGTCGTGCGATCGTCATAAAAAAAAAATTAAAAAATAATAATAATAATAATAATAAAAAATTTAAAAAAAAACTTTCTCACTTATGTTTTAAATAAAATAACAATTAGAAAACAAAAAATAATTATTGACACACAATTACCGAATTTGCTGAAGCCAGTCTCGACGATGCCCAATTCTTCCAGGAATATGAATTCACAGGTAGGAAATTTTCTGTTATGGTGCGCGTCTACAATTACTATCAGCAAGATTAACTTCTCAATCAAGTGACAACAAAACAAGCGGCATTGTTTACTATATCCCTTTATAACATAAATAAATATGAAACTACGACATGAATAGAAGAACATGTACGGAAGTAATGCGTGATAAATCGAGAGCTTTCCAACGAGTGGAGAACGATTTTCGTCTGGTGGAAACCAAAGAAGTTTCATTTCCCCAGCAACGGCTTGGTTGTACGTGAAAATCAAAACATAACAATACCTAACTTGTTTATAGGTTGCGTGACGTTTTTTTCTTTGCGTAACAAAATTTCCGGTTGACCCGTCGACTAAGACATTTTCAATGTCAAAATGTCTGCAACTCCCACAATGCAAGAGTATAGCTAGACCTTATCTGAACACACACATCTATACGAACCGAAGAGATATAATAGGTAATGTACAAAAAAAATTCGAAACGCGCCACCATTTCATTTTTTCTATTCCTCACACCCACACTAATTAGTTATTAAATAGCCCTATTACTAGAATTCAGAGACATATAAATTATTTAGCTTCATTGTCCGAAGATTTAGATCTGTTCACCTCCAGTCTAAACTACCTTCTTCAAGAAGCAGGTTTTGTCCCTAATTTAATATTTAGTTCGGCTTCGATTTCTCATGTCCTGTGACCTACTTTATTGAAATACGTGTTAATTGTTGATGTATTTTTCCTGTACCTTGTAATTTTGGTTAAGTTTAAGAAATTTCATAAACTCCAGCATCCATGTCATGAACTTTTATGTTTTAGCGAATTTTTGAAGAAAATTAAGCTATTGCTCTCGCCTCAAAATTTGTAGTATGTGAATTTTTGAAAAAAATTTATGCAGAAATCCGTTTCAGGCTATTCTGAATTATATTCTGAAGTTTAACGCATTTTTTTATGTATGTATGTATGTATGTATGTATATATGTATGTATATATGTATGTATGTGTCATTCCAGACGATAACTGTCCGTAGAATTGTACTAGAAACTTCAAACAAATTTTAAAATGTTAAGGACACAAAACTTAAGTTCAAGTTCGTTGGCCAGCATGATCGGATTACATCTTCGGGTTGAAATTTTCAAAAATGTAGTCAAAAATTTCAAAATAGCCTGTTTTTTGCGATTTGTTGTGCGAAATAACTTTTTCAGCATATAACATGTGGTATATTCGGAATCAGCGTAAAATTTCCTATAATAATATGTATCAAGTTTTGGAAAATTTCAAAGTTGAAAAATCAGTCAAAAATCGAAATAATGCCGTTCGCTAGTTGTAAAAATCGGTAATATTTGCATGAAACATTGTCCACATTCAGATTGAACTACTCTTATGGAAGCATCCCTGTATAACCAATCCTAGAATCATGCTGTTTAAAACGTAGGTAGTAGGTGCTTAAAAAAAAAAAAAAAAAAAGTAATCAACTGATGAGTTTACTGTGTGAAATCCATGTATGTCTATCAAAATCATAAACTAAAATTTCTCTACACGATCAATAGCGACTGAAATGTCGAAGATTTCTTCAAAAATTCGCTCATGGGGTCATGCTGCATGACTGGACTTTTTCCTTTTAATCTCAACTTTCTCCACTTTACTTCATTCAATTTTAACTTTTGACCACATTTTCGAAATTAGCATTAAATTTACTATAATAATAGTGTACTTGAGTTCTTAAAAAGTACCATCCAAAGGCCCTCACATCAGCTCAAACATTGACGATTTTGAAAAAATAATATTTCTGAAAATCTTTAAAACTTTACTACTCTTCCAAAACGATTCTTGGAAACTGGCGAACCTCATGAAAACTGCTTCGTCTAGTACTCTTTCCAACGATATAATCAAGTTTACTTTTATTTTGTTATTTAGTGGAGAAAATTATGTTTTAATGTTAAAAAGTCCAGTCATGCAGCATGACCCCATGAGCGAATTTTTGAAGAATATTACCGATTTTTACAACCAGCGAACGGCATTATTTCGATTTTTGACTGATTTTTCAACTTTGAAATTTTTGAAAACTTGATACATATTCTTATAGGAAATTTTACGCTGATTCCGAATATACCACATGTTAGTATGCTGAAAAAATTATTTCGCACAACAAATCGCAAAAAACAGGCTATTTTGAAATTTTTGACTACATTTTTGAAAATTTCAACCCGAAGATGTAATCAGATTTTGCTGGCCAACGAACTTGAACTTTCGTTTTGTGTCCTGAACATTTTAAAATTTGTTTGAAGTTTCTAGCACAATTCTACGGACAGTTATCGTCTGGAATGACACATACATACATACATACATACATACATACATAAAAAAATGCGTTAAACTTCAGAATATGATTCAGAATAGCCTGAAACGGATTTCTGCATAATTTTTTTTCAAAAATTCACATTCTACAAATTTTGAGGCGAGAGCAATAGCTTAATTTTCTTCAAAAATTCGCTAAAATGTGGGTTTTTCAATGAAATTGTTGGTTTTCTCGAAAGATGACCCTCCATGAACCTACGAGTATGGGGTCGGTTTCTATGTATTTTTTCACGCTGTATCGAATGGTAACATTTGTAGATCTCTCCAACTCCGTTATAACCGAGTTTTACACTTAAAATCGCAAATGTTTAGTTTGTTTGTTACGATTAAATGTATGTGTGTTATGGGGTAAAACTAGTTAATTAAAGTGTATACGGTGGTAAACCCCGTTGTTCTTCCATTTACCATGAATTTTGCTCATTTTATCATTGTATTTGTTAATGATAGAGCGAATGTTTTCGTCCTCCGTGATTTGCACGTCCTCTGGTTGAGGTGTATTGTCACGGTGAGGGATAGTAGCTGCAATTTGTTCGTCAGTGAACTTTTTGTTCATGACTGCAGCTATTTTTTGATCGGCATAGCACTTCATTTTATCTTTATAAATGTACTTGTGTTTGACCCGTATTCCGATATCCCAAGATTCGAGGAATGGGATACCTAGGATCGCTAGATCAACTTTCGTGATCATAAACTCGGTGGTCATGTCCCCGAGGCCGATGTTAATTGTTGTGTCAGCTCGCCCTAGTGTATCTATAGGGGCTCCGTTAGCTGCTGTGAGCTTAACGTTGGACTTGAGAATTTTCAAGCCCAATTTTTTTGTGACATTGTGGGGCAGAATGTTCACTTCTGCTCCCGTGTCAATGAGAAATTCAGTGCCATTTAGTTTGCACTTGAAAAAAAGCCTTTTATACTCAGTAGACTGCCGGCGTATAGGCTCAGATACGCTGGCAGTTATTCGTTTTCCGAACTCTCTGTGTCGGAGGTTGGAATGGTACTTTCTTGTACCGACTGCTGAGTATTTTCGGTAGAAACCCGGGTTTTAGGCTGGCTTATAGTCGCAGCCTTTTTGCTAGTTTTGGAAGCAGTGTTTGTCTTCCAAGTGCAGTGTTCTGGGTCTGCACATTTGCGAGTTTCGTTACCGAAACGTACGTGGTTTCGACAGACGTAGGCCATCGGTTTGTGAGGCTTACTCTCCACTGGTTGGGGTTTGAACTCAGCTTGTTTCGAGAGGGCCTTTTTGAAACCAGTATTTATGGGTTTCGGAGTAGATTCAACTCCTCGTATGTTCAGAGAAGTATTCTCTGCTCTGTACGCGTGTAGCGTATCAGCTAGGTCGAGCCGGGAGGTCGTGGTAGGCTGAGCTGCGACCATACCTCGTGCTTCGATGGGAAGAGTCTCAATCCACTTTTGAGTGATTAGAGCTTCCGAAAAGTACCCAACAGCTTTCGAGTACATCTCGTGGTACTTGGTGCTGGGTTTTTTGGCGAGAGATGCGGGGTCCTCGAGTGCGAGGAGCCTGTCCTGTAAAGACAACCCATATTCTCGTAGGAGGCGCTGTTTGGCCTCTTCGTAGGGTGCGTGAGGCGCCGTGAGGTAAGCTGAGTCGATAGCTTCCCTCATTTCTTCTGGTACCCACTTGTATATAGCTGAGAAGCATTCGTTTTGCGTTCTCATGTGTTTTCTCACGCAGTATTGATCGAACTCGGCGAGTGCACGATCAATATTCTTCTTTTGGAAGACTGGTTTTTGATAATCTCCCATCTCCTCTAAAAGTGCTTGAAAGCCACTGTTTGTAGAGGGATGTTGCGTGAGATGTGGGGCGTAGAGGCCCGGCGGGGGTCGCACGCCCGCAGTGGTTCCCTGAAATCCACTAGCTTCATAAGAGGGAACGAAATGCTCCGTGTTGAGCCTGTTCAAAGGCGGGGTCACCATTTGTAGTGGATTTATATAGGTTTGACTTGACGTTGGTAGACCAAGTCGGACATTTATATCCCGGTTATGCGGGTTGGTTTCTAGGCCACCCCCGCGAGGAATGCGGGCGGAGCCGCCAAGGTCAACTGATTTCGCGGGCTGGAAGGGTGGATAGTCCGTGTCGCAGCCGCGCGGAGCGCTAGGCTCGTGTACCAAGTGCTGGGTTCGATCAGTTTCGTACTGAGCCGTTTTGTAATATTCCGGCCTTAGATTTACATCTGAAAGGGGAATATATTGAGCTTGGTTGAGGTACTGAAAAGTATCCTCTGCTTTTTGTGCATTGGGAGTGTATTTGACACTCGGATCGACCGTGTAAGCCTGCGTCGGATATCGTGGGTAGTCGGACAGCTTGGTCGAATCGTAAAGATCGGCTTCAGAGCGAGTCTGAAAGGTTTGCTCGATCTTTTGTGTAGGTGAGTCTTGTTCGAAAGTTTCTCGAACGAATACGTCGGGCGAGAAGGCGATCCGGACGTGAGGGTCGCGCCTTGCGCTGATGTTTGGTTCGGCGGACTCACCGTGTGGCCGGTAGGGCGCACTACGTTGGTCACTCGGCCCGGCCTTGCCGCCTTCCTCCTTCCCTTGCAAGGGGAAGTAAGAAGGCTGACGTTCCATCGAAATGATCGAGTTTTGGCTCGTTTCGATGCCTCTACGTGTAAAAAATAGAGGGTTTTGGAAGTGGACTCGCTTGCCGGAGCGTCTTTCCAATGCTCAGACGGCAGGGTCCTACCTCGCAGTCTTGAAAAAGACTTCCGTAGACGGTAAATTAGAGCGGAGGAGCTGAGTAATTTACCGGCGTGCCCCAGCGGTCGACTACAAGCTTAAGGCTATGTAATCCGGGTGACACGGCTCGGAACGTCCCTCGGGCGTACTGTCTAAAGAGAATATCGATAGAAGTACCGGGTGGCGTCCTAACAGATGAACTACGTTGGGCAATGAGCAGGATGAATAATCACTGGACTCGTAGATGCCAATGCGAAATCTGTGTGGAGAGAAGGTCTGGCTTGTAGAAAGCAGTAGGAAGCCGTTCTTGAGATGAACTCGTAATGCAGAAGGTTCGTCAGCGTAGAGCGTGTAGAATTCTTCGTACTTCGGAGGTGTCGTCGTCGAGAGCGGAGAGTGGAATGAATTTCGGAGGGCTCCTAGCGGGGTATTTATAGGGAGGTGGCCGCCTCCTGCCGCCTCCTGGTTGGTCCGCTTAATTTCATTAATTCTACTGTGCAATCTCATTGGTTCGCACAGTGTTTTCCCAGTATCTGTGCATATGATAGCTGAGTTGGTCTTCCGAGTTGGTTTCCCTGCGTCCGTTGCTTTGACGGGGTCCCCGGGGGTGGCTGAACGGCCTTGAGTTTTCCTGTTTGAGGTTTCTCATTCAAGGCGACTTGTTTCGAACTGTTTGTCGCATCTATCTCGCCCAGTAAATGTTTGGGGAGGTCGCCTTGCGTGTTAATCTTTAATATTTCACTTTTGGGAGAGAATTTAGTATTTTCTCTCTGGTGAAATATTTTGTTTGACGGAGTTGTAACTCGACGTCTTGTAAATATTTTTGTGGTGTGCCTACCTCTTTTTGGTAGCCCTGAAAAGGGCTGTTGACAAGAGGGGGTGGATTTCACCACATTAGTATTTTTAGCTTTTGAAAGAAAAAGAACTGAAGACATCAATATTGATAGAGTTTTAACAGCTTTCAATAACAAAAAGGACAGGAGGCTACAACTGTTTTAAATGACTGAAGACTAAAATATTTGTTTGTAATAAACTGTGACTTTATTTAACTCTGAAATAAAGAAATCTTGCCACAAAATGTATCTGTTTAATGATCCTTGAGTAAGTGTTCTTAAAATCAGAGTTTTGAGCAATAATTTTAAAACAATATTCTACCAAAGTTGTTTCCAATATATTTACTATTTTACTTTTAAAGTTAAATTACAACCTAAAGTGAAAGTAGTAAATGGTTCTCAATATATGTATACGGTACCATATACTTGGTTAAAAGAGGGAAAATATAAAATAAAACAATTAGAATAGTGTTATATTACATTATTGAATTGTATACTATAACTAGTGACTACATAAGAAAATAAAATGTGTGGTGTAGGAATATTATAGGTTTTTAGTAATCATTCCGCTTTATAGCGTTAATAAGTGCTCACTTCGAAGCAAAATCTGATTGATATGGAAACTTAGATAATGGGGTATAAATCGATGAGATCAGCAATACATTAGTTAAAATTGTGAATTCAGTGTATCGATTACGATACTGAACTTATGTTTTTGGCTCGCTCCTCCTTAAATGTCGCTCGCCCCTCCTAGACCTCCATCCTGGCTACGGGCCTGGTGTCAGATAACATATTATGTAATCTGACGCCATTCTACTCTAAATCGTAAATCAGTGAGCAAGCCAATCCTATTTACAACAGAAGAAAACTTCGAAAACTCAGGTTTTGGAACCGTTATTGAATGGAGCTCCTCTCGCTGAGTCGCAGGACAACTTTTACCAACCAAGAAACCCAAGTTGAGCACGTTTTCTTTAGAAGGAGGTCCGTCAATCGTGCCTCAAGATTTACACACTCTTCCTCCAGTCAATTAACCGCACTTAAAAGGAATCTTCATCATTTTTACCGTATAATGCTTCCCGTAATTGCTCGGGGATTTATGTCCCTGATCTAACTTACAGATCACAAGGCCACAGGTGGCTTACCGAGAGACATTTCTCTGCCTTCACGTCCAGTAGCAGTTCGGGAAGAGTTCGAATGTGACGCGATGTGAAGCCTAACAATAAAACGCAGCAAATTATTACACAAAGGTTTATCATTTATGCATTATACAGCCCTTCTACGTAGATCTCTGGTCCATAATTATTAAACGCCGCTTATAGTATATTTAGTATCGGAACTCGGAGCTTCGGACCTCACAAATGGGTTCAATCCATTACAGCAGCGGAATCTCACAATTTTACGCTTTTATAGTTGATAAAAAAACAATTTATTACCAAGTCATCTTTCCAACACATAAAAGTGTTACCTATACTGTATATTGATATCATTTAATTGGTCAAATTTCAAAAAATGTGCTGACAAAATCACTGAAAATGGCTAAGAATCGTTAAATTGATATTTTTTAGCATAGCATTGGTCAAATAAAGTTTATCAACTATGAAATAGAACATTCAACAATGTATGTACGAAATTATGCTAAAAACTTGAACTTGAATTTTGTTTTAAAAAATCTATAAAATTGCAAAAAATAGCCTAAAATCCAAAATCTTTTTATGAATAGAAGAGTATCATTTAGAACACTTTTTTTTCCATAAAATTAATAGCTAACATTTTCTTTTCACTCATAAATCTCCAATTTCTATACAACTTGAAATATACAAAAAAGACACTATTTCACCTATTTTTGGCTCATAGCACCCATGAGAGTGGAGCGATCGAGCTGGCGAGAAGTTAGGACCAACTAGACCCCAAGTGGAGTCTATGTGCGAAAGAACAGATTTTTTAAGTCAATTCTAAGGCTCATCAACTCTCTGAGAGTATTTTTTGACCTAATGTGATAATCCATAATACTATGGGGTTAATAAGTTGATACACTTTTTTTTTTTTTTTTTTTTTTTTTTACCAATATTTTATTATACCATTTATTTATTATACCATTTTTATTTTACCAATATTTTTTTACCAATACAATAGAGGTACACTTGAATATCCTTCATAGGCATTTGATTTGTTTAACCATAAAATGGTATAAATCCTGTGTTCATTTAATGTTATTTCATAGTATATAAATGTTATGTGGTTATTAGTTTAATGTATATAGTCCCTACCATTTAGTGTCTTTCTTGGACGAAAGAAGAGATTTCTTCTTCTTCTTCACTTTTGCCTTGTTGATTGTTTTGGCTTCGCTTTACCTTGTTTGTTTTGTGTGTGATGTGTACCTGAAGATGAAGTGAATTACTTCGAAAAGTTTTGTGTCAATACAATGTGATAATTCAAAGGTAAAAAAAAAAAAGTGTATCAACTTATTAACCCCATAGTATTATGGATTATCACATTAGGTCAAAAAATACTCTCAGAGAGTTGATGAGTTTTAGCCTAACCAGGCAACTTAGGACATGGACATGGACATGGAAAGGGTGAAGCTAAATATACTATTCAACAAGGCCTGTAAACAATGGAAAGTGAGTCCAAAATATACACACTTCAAATTTAAGTGCAGATTAAGGTCAGGCCACTTGGCATACAACCAGTTCCAGAAACTTTTCGTTAAATATGAGCTCAAGAGATGGTATGCTGTTCAAAACAACATGAGACACTATGACTTCCACCTAAGATTATCCCTGAGCAATAAACTGAGCCAATGGGAGTGGAACTCGTTTGTGGATAGGGTGAGAAGAGTTGTTTTTCACTCCTTCAGAGAAAAGTGGCTTACACAGAAGAAGAAGTTTGCCAACCTCCTTACACAGCAACAGGCCAGGGGAGCTTCTAATGCTCGAAGATTAGCTGAAAAATGCTTCAAAAGACCTCCTTTTTGCATTGGAGCTGAGGAAGAAGTTCAGCTTGATGAGGCATTTATGGAGGCTTTCACAGTTTCACACCATGGCCATAACGAGCCAGTGGAAGGGATTTCATCTCTTGGTTGCTCTACTATGGATCCCATTATGTCACACCACGACCAGGAGGAGCGCTCAGAAGAATTGTCATCACCTACAACGAGTAGCTCCACTGAAGCTCTCATTTCGTCATACCTGCACCAAGGAGAGATTTCGGAAAGGCTACCTACACCCACTACTTTAATTCAACCAGAACGTGAACCTGCAACTCAACAACGGCCCAGTACCCCTTCAAGGAGCCTCATACCTACCAATGCTTCCAACCAACATCTGCAGGAACCTGCCGAGGGCTCTAGGGATAATGGACTTCTTTCTCTACCAAACCTGTCCACCACCACAGAGGATCCTGGAGGGTCATCCACTGGGCCATCCTTACGTGGGGAGGCCTCATCTACAATTGGTATGCCTGAAAACCTAGATACTAGTCATTCTGTGCAATTCTATCCTAGAGTAGTGAATCTAAGTCAAATTCATATTGAAAATAGATTGCTAAATTTTCTTAGTAAGGGTTTAAAATATAATATGAATCACAATGAGAGCTCAGATTTCAAAACGTTCATAGTAGATGTAGAGATCATTGGGGGGTGGCTTCCAGAAGATGAACAGTTTAATTTCACACATTTGAGCAAGGTTAGGGGTACTAGGAGTGGAGCTGAAAAGAAGTTATTTTTTGATGTTAAACGTTTCCTGAATGAAAATGATCTCATATTAACGAAGGCTGACAAAGGAAATTCCATCACCATTTTGACCAAAGAGCAGTACCTCAGTAAAGTTCATGACTTTTTACAGATTGATCATCAAACAAATACCATTTTTGAAGAAATTGATGACCCCTCTTCAATGCACAATGAGGAAATCAAAGATCTGGTCTCAGAATATAACCAACTCTCCCCAAATAAATGGTTTTACCAGAACATGAACCCTAAACCACCTGAACTATATGGGCTTGTAAAACTCCACAAACCAGATCAAAAAATTAGGCCGGTGGTTAGCTGCAAGGGGACTGGGACTGAAAAAGTGGCTAAACAAGCACTGCATCTATTCAATTCATGGGTTTCATTCGAGTCGAAATATTCCATCAAAAATAGGGAAGAGCTAATAGAAAAACTACAGACTACCAAGTTAACATCAGGGAAACATACACTGGTTTCAGTGGATGTTTCTAGCTTATTCCCATCCATCAATATTAAACAACTTGAAATAATTCTACAACAACTCATATTTTCTAAAATGTCTGACAAAATTAGGACAGAATACCTTTTCAAACTCATGTGCTCATGCATGGATTGGAATTATTTCCAATTCAATGGCAAGGTATATAAAAAATAACACGGTTTAGCCATTGGTTCACCCCTCTCTCCATTGTTAGCAGAAATATAATATATGGCCCACTTAGAATAGGCTCATATTTTCAAAGAAAATGCTCCCATGATTAAATGCATCAAATTTTATGTACGCTATATCGACGACACGTTCTTGATTTTCCAAGGTACCCACAGACAAATACTTAACTTCCTTAAGTTTCTTAATTCGATAGACAATGACATCAAATTCACAAACGAAATGGAAACGGATGGGAAGCTTAACTTATTGAACCTAACAATATCTCTTGATCAGGAAAATAAAGCACAGTTCAAAATTTACAGAATGGACTCCTTCACAGATTGTGTAATTCCAAAAGATTCAAATCATCCATGGCCCTACAAATTGGCAGCTTTCAGGTCCATGGTACATAGAATGAAAACTGTACCATTGTCTGAGCAAGATTTTAACACTGAGTTAGAAATAATTAAATCTATAGCTAAAAATAATGGGTACTCCCCCCAATTAATTGACAGTCTTATCAGAATCTTTGAACGAAAAGAAACCAATGAAGCATTCCAAGGGAGCCTAAGACCAGTTCCAGAGGACCTCAAGTACAGGAGGGTTATATATTTGAATAGTAGTTCCGTAGCCACTAACAAGCAACTCCATGATTTAGGATTATAGCCGGCATTCTACATTAATAGAACCATTTCCAAATTGATCAACTCAAAACTTAGATACAGAGATAAAACGGCAGAAAGTGGGATTTATAAAATAAAATGTGGGGGGGGGGGGGGACAACCAATATGTATGCAATGGTGAGTATGTGGGTCAAAGTGGGAGAAAAGTTAGTTGTAGAGAGGGAGAGCATCTTGGAACCCACAGGAGTATTATGAAACGAAAAGAGAAAATAAATGGCTGTCTGGAAGCCATAGCTTATTATGATAATTTAGGACTGTCGGATGATACCAAGGAGATTGCATTAAACAACATGAGGGATCTTAAAATAGAAATAGCAGATTTAGAGGTGAAAAGCTCTTTTGCAAGGCACATGTACAGAGAAGGTCATAGCTATGGAGGGGAGTTCCAGTTGCTCAAAAAAGTGGATCAAAAGGGTATGAAGATGGACAAGTGGGAACTACTCGAAATTTATCTATCCAGAAAGAACAGCACCACTTTAAATGTAAATGATATGTTTTCAGAAAGGAAATTTAAATTTATTAGAAACTGGGAGCATAAACTTGAAGATTGGGGTATTTCACAAGGTGGTCCATAATTTTAGAATATTAACCCCTCCCCCCCCCCCCCCCATTTAATTATTGAATTTAGGGCAATACATATACAATCCATGCACCTAGGCCTTTTTTTTTTTTTTTTTTTCCAGTAGGTAGTTAAGATCTTATTTTATACCTAGTTGTTGTTTCTCACCAGTTCAGGTGTGGGTACCTACCTACCGATCCAATAGAGGTACACTTGAATATCCTTCATAGGCATTTGATTTGTTTAACCATAAAATAGTATAAATCCTGTGTTCATTCAGTGTTATTTCATAGTATATAAATGTTATGTAGTTATTAGTTTAATGTATATAGTCCCTACCATTTAGTGTCTTTCTTGGACGAAAGAAGAGATTTCTTCTTCTTCTTCTCTTTTGCCTTGTTGATTGTTTTGGCTTCGCTTTACCTTGTTTGTTTTGTGTGTGATGTGTACCTGAAGATGAAGTGAATTACTTCGAAAAGCTTTGTGTCAATAAAGCACTGTGATAATTTAAAGGTAAAAAAAAAAGTGTATCAACTTATTAACCCCATAGAATTCTAAGGCCTTTTATGGCCCGGACGGCGGACGGCGAACGGCGGACGGACATTGCAAATTTGGATTCTACGCACCTTGAAACGTAAAGTGACAAAGTTTGAGGGGGGGTTATAAAAATTTTTTGCTATACGATCACATAGGCTTATTATTGGAAATAATTCCAGCCATGCAGCATGATCGTAAGAGCGAATTCTCTTAAATTACCGATCGTACTACAATATGTTAAATTGTATTGAAATTTGAGCGATTTCGGTACAATGTGGTTGCTAAAAACCATTTCTATGGCACACAAAAATCATAGTAAATAAAGTTCGGTGATTTAAAAAAGATTTTGGATTTTTAGGGTTTTTTTCAGTTTTTATACATTTTTCAGCAAATAATGAAAGTACGTATTTCAACATAATTGTGTGCATGAATTTTTTAATATCCTAGTGAATCGTTGATGATTTGGTTTTGACTAAAAATCTGCAGCAAATTATAAATTTGACGACTT